>JAFEUB010000494.1:52500-63099 GCA_024529925.1 Ophthalmolycus amberensis
ATGTCCCTTTCTGAGACATAAGGATAAGCTCCCAAATGGCACTAATTGTGGGACATGCGGCCTACATGAGAGCCCCATCAAATGTAGTCGGAACGGCCCTTTTACAAAGACAAATACTCTTATAACTGGAAAAGTGTCATTCCAACTACATTTGATGGGGCTCTCGTTTATGCCAAAAATCCCAACCCGAATGGCACTAATCGTCCCGGGGTTCCCCAAAGCCTGTAGGGACACTTTATGCCATTCGGGTTTGGATTTGTGGGACTTGCGGCCTACATGAGAGCCCCATCAAATGTAGTCGGAACGGCCCTTTTACAAAGACAAATACCCTTATAACTGGAAAAGTGTCATTCCGACTACATTTGATGGGGCTCCCGTTTATGCCAAAAATCCCAACCCGAATGGCACTAATCGTCCCGGGGTTCCCCAAAGCCTGTAGGGACACTTTCTGCCATTCGGGCTTGGATTTGTGGGACATGCGGCCTACATGAGAGCCCCATCAAATGTAGTCGGAACGGCCCTTTTACAAAGACATATACCCTTATAACTGGAAAAGTGTCATTCCAACTACATTTGATGGGGCTCCCGTTTATGCCAAAAATCCCAACCCGAATGGCACTAATCGTCCCGGGGTTCCCCAAAGCCTGTAGGGACACTTTCTGCCATTCGGGCTTGGATTTGTGGGACATGCGGCCTACATGAGAGCCCCATCAAATGTAGTCGGAACGGCCCTTTTACAAAGACATATACCCTTATAACTGGAAAAGTGTCATTCCAACTACATTTGATGGGGCTCCCGTTTATGCCAAAAATCCCAACCCGAATGGCACTAATCGTCCCGGGGTTCCCCAAAGCCTGTAGGGACACTTTATGCCATTCGGGTTTGGATTTGTGGGACTTGTGGCCTACATGAGAGCCCCATCAAATGTAGTCGGAACGGCCCTTTTACAAAGACAAATACCCTTATAACTGGAAAAGTGTCATTCCAACTACATTTGATGGGGCTCTTGTTTATGCCAAAAATCCCAACCCAATGGCACTAATTGTCCCGGGGTTCCCCAAAGCCTGTAGGGACACTTTCTGCCATTCGGGCTTGGATTTGTGGGACATGCGGCCTACATGAGAGCCCCATCAAATGTAGTCGGAACGGCCCTTTTACAAAGACATATACCCTTATAACTGGAAAAGTGTCATTCCAACTACATTTGATGGGGCTCTCGTTTATGCCAAAAATCCCAACCCGAATGGCACTAATCGTCCCGGGGTTCCCCAAAGCCTGTAGGGACACTTTATGCCATTCGGGCTTGGATTTGTGGGACATGCGGCCTACATGAGAGCCCCATCAAATGTAGTCGGAACGGCCCTTTTACAAAGACAAATACCCTTATAACTGGAAAAGTGTCATTCCGACTACATTTGATGGGGCTCCCGTTTATGCCAAAAATCCTAACCCGAATGGCACTAATCGTCCCGGGGTTCCCCAAAGCCTGTAGGGACACTTTATGCCATTCGGGTTGGATTTGTGGGACTTGTGGCCTACATGAGAGCCCCATCATATGTAGTCGGAATGGCCCTTTTACAAAGACATATACCCTCATAACTGGAAAAGTGTCATTCCAACTACATTTGATGGGACTCTCGTTTATGCCAAAAATCCCAACCCAAGTGGCACTAATTGTCCGGGGTTTTCGGGGAGATTTGGCCCCGAAACCCGAACATCCAGAGTATGCAGGGGCACACGGCGACTTTGAACACGTCTAACTTCGGCTGTGGGTGTCGGTTTATTTGTCTGTCAATTTTTTCCGTTAGCCCAGGTCAAGGCCGACAATTGGACGGGCTTGTCCCGTCTGTGCGTTCTATTTCCGGGGAGATGTGGCCCCGTAAAACCCCTCGAAACCCGGAAATTCGGGCCGTTGGACTCCCAGATCCGCGAAAGTTAAGTTGTAAAATACTTAGAAAATAGCCATCCAAAAATGAAGTTGACCACCAGAACCACCATGAAGATGTGGACTACCAGAAGCACCGAAAGAAATAAGTGAAAGTTGTAAAATACTTGGAAAAATAACGCTATGAAAATCCAGGTGTAATACCAGAACCACGAACCTCAAACGTCAGAGTATCGAGGGTGCATACGCCGAGTTTGACCACGTCCAACTTCGGCTGTGGGGCTCGGTTTATTTCTCTGTCAATTTCTCCGTGAGAGCAGGTCAAGGCCGACAATTGGACATGCTTGTCCCGTCTGTGCGTTCTATTTCCGGGGAGATATGGCCCCGTAAAACCCCGAAATTCCGGCCCTTTGCCGACCTCGTACGGCCGAACGCAGGCTCGCATCTCCGATCAACCTCCACGGGCGTGTAGAGGGCAATGAGACCTACAAGTAGGTGTGACGGGCGAGGCTGTGCGTGCTTGTTTCGCGGAGATATCGCGAAGAAGCAAAAAACAAACAAAAAGTCAGAGTGTCGCCACCTCGAGCAGCACGAAGCGCTGAACCCGTCAGCGCTTCGCCACTCTCCCGATTTTGGCCATTTAGTATGGAGGGTGCACACGCCGACTTTGAACACGTCTAACTTCGGCTGTGGATGTCGGTTTATTTGTCTGTCAATTTCTTCCGTTAGCCCAGGTCAAGGCCGACAATTGGACATGCTTGTCCCGTCTGTGCGTTCTATTTCCGGGGAGATCTGGCCCCGTAAAACCCGAAATTCCGGCCCTTTGCCGACCTCGTACGGCCGAACGCAGGCTCGCATCTCCGATCAACCTCCACAGGCGTGTAGAGGGCAATGAGACCTACAAGTAGGTGTGACGGGCGAGGCTGTGCGTGCTTGTTTCGCGGAGATATCGCGAAGAGGCAAAAAACAAACAAAAAGTCAGAGTGTCGCCACCTCGAGCAGCACGAAGCGCTGAACCCGTCAGCGCTTCGCCACTCTCCCGATTTTGGCCATTTAGTATGGAGGGTGCACACGCCGACTTTGAACACGTCTAACTTCGGCTGTGGATGTCGGTTTATTTGTCTGTCAATTTCTTCCGTTAGCCCAGGTCAAGGCCGACAATTGGACATGCTTGTCCCGTCTGTGCGTTCTATTTCCGGGGAGATCTGGCCCCGTAAAACCCCGAAATTCCGGCCCTTTGCCGACCTCGTACGGCCGAACGCAGGCTCGCATCTCCGATCAACCTCCACAGGCGTGTAGAGGGCAATGAGACCTACAAGTAGGTGTGACGGCGAGGCTGTGCGTGCTTGTTTCGCGGAGATATCGCAAAGAGGCAAAAAACAAACAAAAAGTCAGAGTGTCGCCACCTCGAGCAGCACGAAGCGCTGAACCCGTCAGCGCTTCGCCACTCTCCCGATTTTTGATCAAATATCAAAGTCATCCGATTTGCTTGAAACTTTGCACACCTGTTTGGCTGTTCCCAGCTATGCCCCCTCATAAGTTTCAACCTCCTAGCCCAGAGCCTACTGTAGATATTGTTTGGGAGGACTGGGAACAGAAGGGCCGATCGGGTTGGGATTTTTGGACTAAACGAGACCCCAGTCAATTGTAGGTGAAATGTCCCTTTCTGAGACATAAGGATAAGCTCCCAAATGGCACTAATTGTGGGACATGCGGCCTACATGAGAGCCCCATCAAATGTAGTCGGAACGGCCCTTTTACAAAGACAAATACCCTTATAACTGGAAAAGTGTCATTCCAACTACATTTGATGGGGCTCCCGTTTATGCCAAAAATCCCAACCCAAGTGGCACTAATTGTCCCGGGGTTCCCCAAAGCCTGTAGGGACACTTTATGCCATTCGGGCTTGGATTTGTGGGACATGCGGCCTACATGAGAGCCCCATCAAATGTAGTCGGAACGGCCCTGTTACAAAGACATATACCCTTATAACTGGAAAAGTGTCATTCCAACTACATTTGATGGGGCTCCCGTTTATGCCAAAAATCCTAACCCGAATGGCACTAATCGTCCCGGGGTTCCCCAAAGCCTGTAGGGACACTTTCTGCCATTCGGGCTTGGATTTGTGGGACTTGTGGCCTACATGAGAGCCCCATCATATGTAGTCGGAACGGCCCTTTTTCTTCACCATATGTGGTGCAATTTGATCTGAATGTGCTACAGCCACCAAATTTGGTACACACAGCTGTGGCTTCATATGAACACACACACCAAGTTTGGTGGGGCTAGCCCCTCAAATTGGGAAATTTTGGTATCTCAGGCAAAGTGAGGCAATGTCATTGATTTGCCCAAAAATCAAAGTCATCCGATTTGGTTGAAACTTTGCACACCTGTTTGGCTGTTCCCAGGTGTGCCCCCTCATAAGTTTCACCTCCTAGCCCAGAGCCTACTGTAGATATTGTTTGGGAGGACTGGGAACAGAAGGGCCGATCGGGTTGGGATTTTTGGACTAAACGAGACCCCAGTCAATTGTAGGTGAAATGTCCCTTTCTGAGACATAAGGATAAGCTCCCAAATGGCACTAATTGTGGGACATGCGGCCTACATGAGAGCCCCATCAAATGTAGTCGGAACGGCCCTTTTACAAAGACAAATACCCTTATAACTGGAAAAGTGTCATTCCAACTACATTTGATGGGGCTCTCGTTTATGCCAAAAATCCCAACCCGAATGGCACTAATCGTCCCGGGGTTCCCCAAAGCCTGTAGGGACACTTTATGCCATTCGGGCTTGGATTTGTGGGACATGCGGCCTACATGAGAGCCCCATCAAATGTAGTCGGAACGGCCCTTTTACAAAGACAAATACCCTTATAACTGGAAAAGTGTCATTCCGACTACATTTGATGGGGCTCCCGTTTATGCCAAAAATCCCAACCCGAATGGCACTAATCGTCCCGGGGTTCCCCAAAGCCTGTAGGGACACTTTATGCCATTCGGGTTTGGATTTGTGGGACATGTGGCCTACATGAGAGCCCCATCATATGTAGTCGGAACGGCCCTTTTTATTCACCATACATGGTGCAATTTGATCTAAATGTGCTACAGCCACCAAATTTGGTACACACAGTCTGTGGCTTCATATGAACACACGCACCAAGTTTGGTGGGGCTAGCCCCTTCAAATTGTGAAATTTTGGTGTCTCAGGCAAAGTGAGGCAATGTCATTGAATTTGCCCAAAAATCAAAGTCATCCGATTTGCTTGAAACTTTGCACACCTGTTTGGCTGTTCCCAGGTGTGCCCCCTCATAAGTTTCAACCTCCTAGCCCAGAGCCTACTGTAGATATTGTTTGGGAGGACTGGGAACAGAAGGGCCGATCGGGTTGGGATTTTTGGACTAAACGAGACCCCAGTCAATTGTAGGTGAAATGTCCCTTTCTGAGTCATAAGGATGATATGGCCTTCAACAGTCTTTTCTCTCAAAATGTACACTTTAATTCAAAGTAGAGATTTGATTCCTTTTCCTCTTTAAAGATGGGCTTGTGAATATGAATTCCCCCAAATTTAGTGGTCGTAGCTGCAAGTTAAGGTCCCCAAACACAGCCCCAAAGGTCAAAATTGAGGCATATGACCTCATCTTTCGGCCTGTTTTGGCAAGTGAGAAACGGGCCATTAAATCGTAGTGAAAGGTTGAAACTGCCTGATTTTTGCATAAATCAGTCGCCTGTGATAAGGTGATGCAGGATCTAAAGCGAGATATCTGTAGACCCTTGGAAAGCTAACTTCCGGTAGCAGCATGCTAACGACTTGAATTCAATTGATCCTTGAATAGGGTCCTGTTTTTCCATCATATGTTAATTTCATCAAAGAAGGCCATTTACAAGTGTTTGAAAATTGACCAATATTAAAAAGTGGTCAAAATCCAGATTTTACCAGTCTTTTCTCAAACTTTTTGTACTTTAAAAAGGGGTAGGGTTTTAAATCCTTTTCTGCTTCAAAGAGGGGCTCGTCACCATTACCCACCTATAATCTGGGCCTCATAGCTGCAAGTTAAGGTCCCCAAAAACAGCCACAAAGGGCTTAATTGGGCTTAATTGGGGCCTGATTCACTTATTTTTTGGCATATGCAAGAATGGCCATAATTTCTCAAATATGGGTCCTAGAACCCCCATATTGTGCACACACATTGTGGACAAGGCCTACAATAAGACCACCTGAAAAAAATCCCTCTAGATTATCTAGAACTGATTTTTGCCTGTGTCAAACTCAGACTTCAGCATGGGGTACACGTCCTTAACTGTACACCCTGTCGTACTCTTGATGAGATCAGACCATCTTTTACTTCTGAATATGTCAGAGCCCTGCTTTTTTAATATGTTGTAGACAGGCCCCAATGAGGCACATTCAAGTTGGATGGGACTCCCTAGCACTTAGCATGCCTGCGCGGGAAGAGGGGCAGTTGGCCTACATTTGAATGGGGCATTTTGAAGGATAAAATGAATGGAAAGTGATTACCCAAACGGCCCATCCTTCAACTCGTCATAACTTCTCACAACATGGTTGAATTTGATGGGAGATTATGAACTGGGTGAACTGGGTGAACTGGGTGAACTGGGTGAACTGGGTGAGATGGGTGAACTGGGTGAACTGGGTGAACTGGGTGAACTGGGTGAGATGGGTGAACTATGGATTTCTCACCGAACTCGGCCCAAATTCCCATAGAAAGCAATGGGCTAGGACCCTGAAAATTGAACGGTCAGTCGACCTTTGGCCAATGACCATGTGGTATGAAAATCAAGGGGAAATTCCAAACACTTTTCCCATAGTGAATTATGGATTTCTCACCGAACTCGGCCCAAATACCCATTGAAAGCAATGGGCTAGGAACCTGAAAGTTTAACAGTCAGTCGACCTTTGGCCAATGACCATGTGGTATGAAAATCAAGGGGAAATTCCAAACACTTTTCCCATAGTGAATTATGGATTTCTCACCGAACTCGGCCCAAATTCCCATAGAAAGCAATGGGCTAGGACCCTGAAAGTTTAACAGTCAGTCGACCTTTGGCCAAAGACCATGTGGTATGAAAATCAAGGGGAAAGTCCATACACTTTCTGCGATAGTACACTTTCTGCTATGGTAAACTCCGTACACGTAGAAATTACGGCCTTTTGACTTAATTCTGCCTAAAGACACCTAGAAAACAATGGGCTAGGAGGCTGAAATTTTCACATTAAGGCAACCTATGCCCCAAGATTAAATGGTGTGAATATCAACGGGAAATTCTGTACAGTTTTCCCATAGTGATTCATTGCATTTTGCATTTATTTGGCTTAAATAGACGTTTAGTTAATACCCCTAGAAAGCAATGGGCTAGCACGCTGAAATTTTCACAGTCAGTCGACCCTTGGCCACAAACCACGTGGTATGAAAATCAATGGGAAATTCGGTACACTTTTCCCGTAGTAATATATGGCATTTTTCTTCATTTTAAATTAATTGGCCTAATTACCCCAGAAAACAATGGGCTAGGACCCTGAAATTTTCACAGTCATTCCATCTTTGCCCCATCGTTAAATGGTATGAAACTCAATGGGACACTCCAAACACTTTTCCATAGTGAACTATGGATGTCTCTACCCAGATGACACTTATGTTCCGACATGGCCTTCAACAGTCTTTTCTCTCAAAATGTCCACTTTAATTCAAAGTAGAGATTTGATTCCTTTTCTCCTTCAAAGAGGGGCTCGTCACCATTACACACCTATAATCTGGGCCTCGTAGCTGCAAGCTAAGGTCCCCAAAAACAGCCACAAAGGGTTTAATTGGGCTTAATTGGGGCCTTATTCACTTAGTTTTTGGCATATGCAAGAATGGCCATAATTTCTTAAATATGGGTCCTAGAACCCCCAGATTGTGCACACACATTGTGGACAAGGCCTACAATAAGACCACCTGAAAAAAATCCCTCTAGATTATCTAGAACTGATTTTTGCCTGTATCAAACTCAGACTTCAGCATGGGGTACACGTCCCTAAGCTGTACACCCTGTCGTACTCTTGATGAGATCAGACCATCTTTTACTTCTGAAGATGTCAGAGCCCTGCTTTTTAATATGTTGTAGACAGGCCCCAATGAGGCACATTCAAGTTGGATGGGACTCCCTAGCACTTAGCATGCCTGCGCGGGAAGAGGGGCAGTTGGCCTACATTTGAATGGGGCATTTTGAAGGATAAAATGAATGGAAAGTGATTACCCAAATGGCCCATCTTCAACTAGTCATAACTTCTCACAACATGGTTGAATTGATGGGAGATTGCATGACAACATTCCCCTGATGACGTGAATGGGAAAATGGTGCAATAGAACCTGCAGACCCTCTGGAAAGCTATCTTCTGTTAGCAACGTGCTAATGCTATAAAACCAATCTGTACCAGTAGAGTGTTCAATTTTGTCCAAGAATTGTCAATTACATATCAAAAATGTCATTTATTCGTGTTTTTAGGGGCCGGAAAAAATCTCCTGCCGACCCCAAAGAGTGAAAACTGACCTTTTCTAAATCCGAAAAGGCCCATTTTCCAAAAAGGGACAATCCGACTACATTTTGAATGGAAAGTATTGAATGTCATAACTTCTCAGAAAAGGGTTGGAACTGTGTTGTAATTGAACGAGACACTCCCCTTGATGACTTGAATGAGCACATGGAGCAGCAAATCTGCAGATCCTCTGGAAAGCTATCTCTGTTGGCGGCATGCTAATGACTTGAATCCAATTGGACTTGAAGAGGGTCCTCTTGTGTCCATCATATGTCAATTATGGAATGATAAGCCGGTTACAAGTGTTTTTATTGCACCCAACAGAAACAGCAACATGTACACATCATTAACAGTCTTTTAATTCATAAAAAATACTTTAAAGCAAGATAGAGGAATACATTCTTTTGTAAATTAAGAGAGGGTCGTGTAGGTTACATGATCCAAATCTAGAGGTCGTAGGTCCAAGTTAAGGTGCCCAAAAACAGGATCAGGGGCCGAAATTGGTGCAATTGGTGCAATGTGTAAAAATTGACCATAATTCGGGTAAAGAAGGTCGAAACTGCCTGAATTTTGCACCACACACTCCCTCCGATGACTCGAGTCAGTATGCCAAAGGAGAAGTCTGTAGCCCTTTGGGAGGTTTTTTGTTTTTTTCAGGAACATTCCGACATGTTTGTGGCATCATATGGTGATACCTGATCCGTTTCCATGTTTTCCAAGGCTTTGGACCCAAAAGGCAGAAAACGCCCCATTTGACCATGCCCCGCCCATTTCCATGTTTGGAGATTGACCGGTCCATTCCCATCCATTTCCATGGTTTCCACCCGAAAGGCAGAAAACACCCTTTTGGGCCTGGCCCCAGCCCATTTCCATGTTTTGGAGATTGACCGGTCCATTCCCCATCCATTTCCATGGTTTCCACCGAAAGGCAGAAAACACCCTTTTGGGCCTGGCCCCGCCCATTTCCATGTTTGGGAGATTGACCGGTCCATTCCCCATCCATTTCCATGGTTTCCACCCGAAGGCGAGAAACACCCTTTTGGGCCTGGCCCCGCCCATTTCCATGTTTGGGAGATTGACCGGTCCATTCCCCATCCATTTCCATGGTGTCCACCCGAAAGGCACAAAACACCCTTTTCGGCCTGGCCCCGCCCATTTCCATGTTTGGGAGCTTGACCGGTCCATTCCCCCTCCATTTCCATGGTTTCCACCCGAAAGGCACAAAACACCCTTTTGGGCCTGGCCCCGCCCATTTCCATGTTTGGGAGCTTGACCGGTCCATTCCCCCTCCATTTCCATGGTTTCCACCCGAAAGGCACAAAACACCCCTTTTCGGCCTGGCCCCTCCCATTTTGGTCATCCACTGGTCGAAGGCGCCCTCTATAGGATTTGACCACTGACTACACATTCTCCCCTCAACGGCCCAAAGTTTTCCCAAATTTTCTATGGGATGTAGGCCGTCCGTCCGGCACATTGTCACCGGTCCAGACAAAGGGCCGGTGGCCCAGTAAGCCCCATGTTAAATTTTGCCATAAAGCCCAAATTCCCTTACCGGCCTTGATCTAACATGCCAGAGGCTGTTCACCTTGGAGACCTGCTGCGGATATGGGTACGGCCTGGCGCGAGATTTACACCTTCTCACCCGGATTTTCAAGGGCCAACGAGAGCTCACCGGACGCCGCCGGAACCGCGACGCTTTCCAGGGCACAGGCCCCTCTCTCGGGGCGAACCCATTCCAGGGCGCCCTGCCCTTCACAAAGAAAAGAGAACTCTTCCCGGGGCTCCTGCTAGCATCTCCGGGATCGTTTGCGTTGCCGCACTGGGCGCCTCGCGGCGCCTATCTCCGCTACTCCAGATTCGGGGATCTGAACCCGACTCCCTTTCGATCGGCCGGGGGCGACGTAGGCCATCGCCCCACCCTTCAGAACGGCGTTCGCCTATCTCTTAGGACCGACTGACCCATGTTCAACTGCTGTTCACATGGAACCCTTCTCCACTTCGGCCTTCAAAGTTCTCGTTTGAATATTTGCTACTACCACCAAGATCTGCACCCGCGGCGGCTCCACCCGGGCCCGCGCCCTAGGCTTCCGTGCGCACCGCGGCGGCCCTCCTACTCGTCGAGGCGTAGCCCTCGAGGCTCCTGTTGCCGTCGACGGCCGGGTATGGGCCCGACGCTCCA
>JAFEUB010000495.1:0-35000 GCA_024529925.1 Ophthalmolycus amberensis
AAGTCGTCTCTCTTGTTAATTTAGATTAATTTCGTTTTATTCCACTTCATGGTTTATTATTTCACGTACATTTATTTGTTTGTTTACAATATAACTATTATTGTTTCATTGTATTTAAATGTAGCTTGTTTTTTACAACACTTTCTTTATTTTGTATAAGCTTTAATTGTTTTGTTTCAATGTATGTGTTTTTATATATATATGTAATTACTCATTTATCTATTATATTTTCCTCTCATTTTATGACTTAATTAATTTGTTTAGATTTGTTAATTTGAATGTTTTTTATGTTTGTCCATTAGATTTATTTTTATTCACACTTCCTTGTTTTATTTTATATTTTATTCATTCATTTTTTGAAATACTCATTTAATTTAATTTCATCTATACTTTGTACTTTTCTTCATATTCGAAACCCCGCCTTCCTCTAGCCCCGCCCCCATGGCTAAACCCCGCCCCTCCAGAGCTCTGACTGTAGTTTCGTTCATCTCTGTGGAGAGAGAGACAGAAACACCTGTCTGTCTGTCTGTCTGTCTGTCTGTCTGTCTGTCTGTCTGTCTGTCTGTCTGTCTGTCTGTCTGTCTGTCTGTCTGTCTGTCTGTCTGTCTGTCTGTCTGTCTGTCTGTCTGTCTGTCTGTCTCTCAGTCTGTCTCTCAGTCTGTCTGTCTGTCTGTCTGTCTGTCTCTCAGTCTGTCTGTCTGTCTGTCTGTCTGTCTGTCTCTCAGTCTGTCTCTCAGTCTGTCTGTCTGTCTGTCTGTCTGTCTGTCTCTCAGTCTGTCAGTCTGTCTGTCTGTCTCTCAGTCAGTCTGTCTCTCAGTCTGTCTGTCTGTCTGTCTGTCTGTCTCTCAGTCTGTCTCTCAGTCTCTCTACCATCACACGTTACCTCAGAACCTGCAGCAGGAATGTTGTGTGTTCAGGTGTTGAACAGGAGCTGCAGGTTCTGTTATCTCTGACTTTAACCAGCTCACCGACTGAGCTCAGTCTGCAGGAGGTCCGACCTGAAACTGTCTCACACGTCTCACACGTCTCACTCTCTGCTTCAATCATTTACTTCACAGCGTAAAAATACAACTTATTCAAGTTCTATCGGAGTAAATATACACAAACCAGCAGAAATGTACTGAAAGTATCAAATATTAAAGTACTCAAAAAGGTTTTCTTAGAGACACAAGATAAATACTTGAATTATTCTATTTTTTAAAGTAGTTTCCTGCAGTTTTTGGGTGAAATAAAACGTGTACATTTATGTGAATATATTGATTCACTGTGACAATTAATTCTTGGACCAATTTATTATTTGTGTCGAATTAATATCACAAATTTTCAACTTTTACACACATATTTGTTGCTTTCTTCTTCTTGTGATTTCTTTCTTGTTTGTTGGATGTATAAGTAACCTTAAATACTTCATATGTGAATATATTAATCAATCAATAATTCTGAGTTTCCTCTCTTATTAATATTAGTATTTGTTTCCTCTGCAGACTCCGGTCTCTACGGCTCTGATGGACTCCAGACGTCCGGTCAAAGTGAGACGATCCCCGTCACTCACATTTACTGACTCTGCTGGCGTACAGTGAACTCACCGTCATCTTTTTGTTTCAGGTGCCGTCTGTCCCGCGGCGTTCGGAGTGGGCGGAGCTCCAGGGGGCGCCGTCGGCTCTCCGGGGCCAAAACGCAGCGGCTCTGGAACCGGAAACACCCTGAAGGTACACGACACGTAGTACTGTCATCAGACACAATACACTCTGGTTGTAGTACTACTACCACGAGTATGAAGATACCTCATTATACATATATTATATGCAACAAAAAGGAAAGTCGGAGTACAGAGTTTGTGTTTGTTGCAGCGCTGGTTGACGAGTCCCGTCCGGAGGCTGAGTCAGGGCAAAGCCGACGGACAGAAGAAACCTCCAATCAGAACCAGGAGGCGGGACAACAGGCCGGAGCTGGCCACGCCCCTCACTGGCAACGCGCAGACGGTAAAATAAAAACATTTTAAAAAACATACAAAGAAACACAAGCGACGGATGGAAAGATAAAAGTTTTTGTGTTTTGAATTTGAGCAGAAGGCGAGGAAGGAGGAGGCGGGGCAGAGCGGAGGGGAGGAGGAGCCAGAGGAGGAGAGCAACACCCTTTTACCTCCTCCCATGCAGATCATCAAAGACCCAAACAACCCCGAGGTTTCTATTCTTTTATTTCATTAAGATACAAAATACAGATCAACAGCATTCAAGTTTAAGACATTTTCTATATTTCTCCAATTGTTGTATTTTATATATTTCTCTAATTGTTGTATTTTTTATATTTCTCTAATTGTTGTATTTTTTATATTTCTCTAATTGTTGTATTTTATATATTTCTCTAATTGTTGTATTTTTTATATTTCTCTAATTGTTGTATTTTATATATTTCTCTAATTGTTGTATTTTATATATTTCTCTAATTGTTGTATTTTTTATATTTCTCTAATTGTTGTATTTTATATATTTCTCTAATTGTTGTATTTTTATATTTCTCTAATTGTTGTATTTTATATATTTCTCTAATTGTTGTATTTTATATATTTCTCTAATTGTTGTATTTTATATATTTCTCTAATTGTTGTATTTTTATATTTCTCTAATTGTTGTATTTTATATATTTCTCTAATTGTTGTATTTTATATATTTCTCTAATTGCTGTATTTTTTATATTTCTCTAATTGTTGTATCTCTAATTGTTGTCTAATTGTCATTTTTGTAATCCTGTAATTTCCCCACTGAGGGACTAATAAAGGATTATCTTATCTTATCTTATCTTATCTTATCTTTATATATTTCTCTAATTGTTGTATTTTATATATTTCTCTAATTGCTGTATTTTGTATATTTCTCTAATTGTTGTATTTTTATATTTCTCTAATTGCTGTATTTTTTATATTTCTCTAATTGTTGTATTTTTAATATTTGTCTAATTGTTGTATTTTATATATTTGTCTAATTGTTGTATTTTATATATTTCTCTAATTGCTGTATTTTGTATATTTCTCTAATTGTTGTATTTTATATATTTCTCTAATTGTTGTATTTTTAATATTTCTCTCATTGTTGTATTTTTATATTTCTCTAATTGCTGTATTTTTAATATTTCTCTCATTGTATTTTTAATATTTCTGTTGTGTATTTCTTATGGTTCGTTCTCCAGGCTCTGGACTCGGATCAGGGCTCCAACGAGTCGGACACGGAGCAGAGGAACAAAGCTCTGAGAGGACGAATGTGAGGCAAACATAATAAAATAATAAATGTGTGAAAATCAAGAAACAAAAGATTTTAAACGTCTGTGTTTTTCAGGTTTGTGGTGAACGAGATGATCCAATCAGAGAAGGACTACGTGAAGGACCTGGCTGTGATCGTGGAGGTGAGACGTTTATAGTTTATATACGATGATTATAAATGATCCATACCTTATATATTATATGTAAACATTGTGTTTGCGTCTCAGGGCTTCATGTCCCGGCTGGAGGTCCGAGGAATCCCAGAGGACATGAGAGGAAAAGACAAGATCGTCTTTGGGAACATCCAGCAGATCTACGACTGGCACCGCGAGTCCGTCACACATTATTATTCATATTAATAATGATATTATTGATGACAGAAGTCTCTCTGACTCACTGTGTGTGTGTGTGTGTGTTCAGTTTCTTCCTCGTGGAGTTGGACCGATGTGTTCAGAATCACGACCTGCTGGCCGACCTCTTCATCCGACACGTGAGTTTTACCAAAATAAAGTTATTAGTAATCATTTTAATTTCACTTTTGTCTTTTATACCTCGAAATATTTATCTCAAACTTTCTCTTTTTATCTGGTTTAAAAGAGCTGCAGTAGAGTAAACCTGTGCTCGATATTAAATATATATTTCATTATATATATATATGTTTTTTAATTCATAATTCAAAAGGAAATAAATGTAATGTCGTCGTTTGTATCACGAACAAAATACATGTACACCGATTGTAGATACTTTGTAAAGTACTGTGTGGATTGAACTAACGATGAAAGTACAATATTTACTAGATGTAGTGGAGTAGAAGGAGTTTAACCTCCCGCTGGTCAGCACCAACACAAGTTAAAGTGTTGCTCTATGAACACACACTAAAGCGTGTTCATAATGCAGCGTGTGCGTGTGTGTGTGTGTGTGCTGCAGGAGCGTCGCCTCCACATGTACGTGGTTTACTGTCAGAACAAGCCGAGGTCAGAGTTCATCGTCATCGAGTACGACAGCTTCTTCGAGGTAAACTGAGTTTATTTGGACTTCAAGTTTCAGACATTTTAAGAGCTGAAATCTGCAGCTTCTCCCAACGGGTGATAACACAAACGAATGAACCTGCCTGTCTGTCTGTCTGTCTGTCTGTCTGTCTGTCTGCCTGCCTGCCTGTCTGCCTGTCTGTCTGCCTGCCTGTCTGTCTGTCTGTCTGTCTGTCTGTCTGTCTGTCTGTCTGCCTGTCTGTCTGTCTGCCTGTCTGCCTGTCTGCCTGTCTGCCTGTCTGCCTGCCTGCCTGCCTGTCTGCCTGTCTGCCTGCCTGCCTGCCTGTCTGCCTGTCTGCCTGTCTGTCTGTCTGCCTGTCTGTCTGTCTGCCTGTCTGCCTGCCTGTCTGTCTGTCTGCCTGTCTGCCTGTCTGTCTGTCTGTCTGCCTGTCTGTCTGTCTGCCTGTCTGTCTGTCTGTCTGTCTGTCTGTCTGCCTGTCTGTCTGTCTGTCTGTCTGCCTGTCTGTCTGTCTGCCTGTCTGCCTGTCTGTCTGCCTGTCTGTCTGTCTGCCTGTCTGTCTGTCTGCCTGTCTGCCTGTCTGTCTGCCTGTCTGTCTGTCTGCCTGTCTGTCTGTCTGCCTGTCTGTCTGTCTGCCTGTCTGCCTGTCTGTCTGTCTGTCTGTCTGTCTGCCTGTCTGTCTGTCTGTCTGTCTGCCTGTCTGCCTGTCTGTCTGTCTGTCTGCCTGTCTGCCTGTCTGTCTGCCTGTCTGCCTGTCTGCCTGTCTGCCTGTCTGCCTGTCTGTCTGTCTGTCTGTCTGCCTGTCTGCCTGTCTGCCTGTCTGTCTGTCTGCCTGTCTGTCTGTCTGCCTGTCTGTCTGCCTGTCTGCCTGTCTGCCTGTCTGTCTGTCTGCCTGTCTGTCTGCCTGTCTGCCTGTCTGCCTGTCTGTCTGTCTGCCTGTCTGCCTGTCTGTCTGTCTGTCTGTCTGTCTGCCTGTCTGTCTGTCTGTCTGCAGGACATCCAGCACGAGATCAGCTGCAGGATGTCGATCAGTGATTATCTGATCAAACCCATCCAGAGAATCACCAAATACCAGCTGCTGCTGAAGGTCTGTGAGCGTCTACTGACGTTATGTAGATACTGTATATATATACATATATATATATATGTATATATATATACACACATATCTATATAATACTCTTTAAATCACTTGTCTGTCTGTCTTTCAGGATTTTCTCAAGTATACGTCCAAAGCAGGACTGGACTGTGAAGAGGTCGAGGTAAATCCTTCTGTTTCTATATTTAAATATAAACCACATAAGAACCCTTTGCCCTACTTGTTGTACTCATTTAAGGTTTTAGTACACTACTTGTTAACATTTACTTTTTTTGAGAGTGGGATTATTATTATTGTTCAGTGAACCAGAATAAGTGGAAGAATGTGGTTTTGTCATAATGATGGTGGCGTTAAAAGATGTACGCAGGACGGTGAATCATTAAACTTTGGTAATATTAAACTGTGTGCGTCTGTGTGTGTGTGTGTGTGTGTGCAGAAAGCGGTGGAGCTGATGTCATTGGTGCCGAAGCGCTGCAACGACATGATGAACCTGGGACGCCTGCAGGGATACGAGGTAGAACAAACCACGAGCCTCAAACCTCAATAAAGTGAAAGTAGGAAGCAAACGGACAGATGTGTGTCTGTTAGTTCATTTAAGATATAAGTTCAGATATGAACTACAATGATCAATACATTCAATAACAAATGTTCTCACATTGAATCTGCAACAAGAGAGCTACAGACTACACTAAAGTTACACTATTCACAAGACAAATACTGTCAACTCAGCAAATATTAGCTATAATATTACTTCATGCTTTACATGTATGTATTGTGATAATGTCAGGGGCTTGTTTTTTTCCCCCCAAGTGGCCAAAAAAAACTATTAACGTAGTTTTAACCAAAATGGAACTACAAAGGACCCAGAATAGAACCCTGAGGAACCCCACAGTTCATTATTATCAGGGTTAAATGTTGCTCTTAGTCTATTGGATGTGCCAGCAGGCAGCTGTTTGCTAGCATGTTAGCCACAACTACATAATGAGGTGAAAGTTATTTATTTATGTTGGAGTTTTACATCTTGTTCTGCTGCCTCAAAGTGGCTGAAAAACAAATAATGTAGGACCCAGAATAGAACCCTGAGGAACCCCAAAAGCAAAACCCTGAGGACTCTGACCGTTGTCCTTGTCGTCCAGGGGAAGCTGACGTCTCAGGGGAAGCTGCTGCAGCAGGAGACCTTCTGTGTTTGGGAGCAGGACGGAGGAGTTCTGTCTCGCAGTAAAGAGCGCAGAGTTTTCCTGTTCGAGCAGATAGTTATTTTCAGCGAACTGCTGCGCAAAGGCTCCAACAACCCGGGGTACCAGTTCAAGAACAGCATCAAGGTGGGACTGAAGGCTTTATATCGGCTCACGACATGGACGTGTGTGTTCTGGCTGGTTCGCACTGGGAATGATGGGAGTCGTTTTGTTTGTGTGTGTGTGGTCAGGTGAGTTACCTGGCGATGCAGGACAGCGTGGACGGGGAACCCTGTAAGTTCGTGTTGTGGTCTCGGGGTTCGGCAGAGCGCTTCACGCTGCAGGCGTCCTCCGCCAGCATCAAAACCACCTGGGTGGAGACCATCGCCACCCTGCTGGATGCACAGAACAATTTCCTGTCAGGTGAGTACGTCCACGTTGCATCATTGGACCTGGCTGAATTATTGCTCGAGTCCCCCCGACGCAGTCTTGGATGTCTTTGAATCCCCTTCATCTTGAAGCTCCTTGATTAGGATTTGATCTGGTTTATTTGAACCTGAATCAGTTTGAACTCCCAACAGCTCTTCAGTCTCCCATTGAGTACCAGAGGAAGGAGGGCGGGATCTCGGTGACCCGGCCTTTGTCGTCAGGGCGACCGCCATCGGCCCCGCCCACGCCCAACGGCCACGCCCCTCAGCCTCCTCCTGACAACGAGCAGGACGACCAGGTTGGACTCCCCCCTTCTTCTCGTACTTGATTTCTTAACTTGAGATTATTGCTAAATGTGAACATTGACAACCCTTAGGAGCTGGTGCTGGTGCTGCAGGACTTTGTGGCGGTTCGGGAGGACGAGATCTCCGTGTTTCGGGGCGAGAAGGTTCAGATTCTGGCGTCCAACCAGCAGGGTCAGAGTCTGGTGTACCGGCCGGCCAACAGCGACTCGCCGGCCGCCGAGGGCTGGGTGGCACGCAGCATCCTCAACACACACTGACACATACAAAGATACGCAACAATACACTGACGGCAGAGTCCGGTTTACTACGAGTACACACGTAAAATACTGCAAGGTAGCAGGGCCAGAGGCATGCTGGGAAATTCTTTTATGACGGTGAGAGGTGTAGTCTTAAGGTGGAGATGTCCAATACAACCTAAAATATCTAAACAACTCCAGATTTGAACAGTTATGTTCTCGGCGTTGTCGATGATTTGAACAGTTATGTTCTCGGCGTTGTCGATGATTTGACCAGAGTTCGGGCTAAAGCTATCCAGCGTTTCAGAGACAGAACATAACTTTCTACCCTGCGACCCCTTGGAGGGTCCCGACCCTTATGTTGGGACAGATGTCTCCGTCCTCCACAGTCATAAACTGAGCGATGAATGTCTTCTGACACACTTTAAACCCTGATTACCTGCCAGTATTAGAAAGTCCCAGCAGCAGGTACAGTTAGTCTCCTCCCTCCTGGTGCTTCAACGTTCAACCAAAAACACGCCTCCAGTCCTCGCCTCGTCCAATCAGACGTCGCCGTCCAGTTTACTGCCCCCCCCCCGAGCAATGAGGACGTCACAGACTGTCTCCTGCGTGATGTCAGCGGGAGGGAGGCCACATGACCACATCGTCATCACCGACGACAACAAACTGTGATTCCAGGAAGCTGAAACGAGAGACAATTTAAAAAAAAAGTAAAACAACAATAAAAAGCCTCCTGGAAGAGAAGAGGTGGAAAAGACCCGTCAGCCAATCAGAACGGCCCTCTCTCTCTCTGCGTGTCATCCTGTTAATAGTGTGTATAAACAGACTGAGGACACACACACACACACTCACACACTCACACCCCACTGCTATGATGATGACGATGAAGAAGATTTAACTCTGATGATTATGATACTTAAGAATATTAGAAGCTGTTTTTCACCTCAACTAGAAAAAAAAGAGAAACTGTTTTGTCATATTGTTTGTGTGTGTGTGTGTGTGAGAGACAATGTGTGTGTGTGTTATTGACGACGTCCCGTGTGTGTTTTTCCACGGACAGTTAGGTGGTGTCCCGGTGTAGCGTTGCCATGACGACTCGTTGTTTGCGGTGACACCAGCTTTTTTTGTCTTTTTAGCGAACCAGAGCTGCCGCCGGCCCTTCCTCCTTTCCTTCCCCCCCCCCCCCCTCTTGTACATGCAGCTCTGGTTAGTTTGGATATTATGCATTTCTTGTTCCTGTAAATAGACCAGACCTCCAACTGCTACTCCACGAACTCTGGACTCTCTCTCTCTCTCTCTCTCTCTCTCTCTCTCTCTCTCTCTCTCTCTCTCTCTCTCTCTCTCTCTCTCTCTCTCTCTCTCTCTCTCTCTCTCTCTCTCTCTCTCTCTCTCTCTCTCTCTCTCTCTCTCTCTCTCTCTCTCTCTCTCTCTCTCTCTCTCTCTCTCTCTCTCTCTCTCTCTCTCTCTCTCTCTCTCTCTCTCTCTCTCTCTCTCTCTCTCTCTCTCTCTCTCTCTCTCTCTCTCTCTCAACACCCCGGTCCTTAAGGAGCTACGCAGCCCCGTCACGTGCACTACGGAGGGCTTAAGGTGGGCAGTAGTGCACTATGAAGGGTGTAGGGAGCGACATAGGAAACTATAAAAGGAGTTTAAGGTGGAACGCTGCCTTAAAATGCAGCTCAGCAGGTTGTCATTTTGAGAACCGAGTTGCGTTAAAGAGCAACACACACCGGTTATTGTGCGTCTCAGCAGGTTAAAATGTGTTTACGGAGCTCAGCAGCTGGTCGATATTGTTTGTTGTGTTAAGTTTATTCTCAGAGACGAGAAGAATTTTCATGCACTGTTACAGCATTAAAATCCTCTTTCATTATTCAAACTATTACTTGTAAAACATGTAAAGTTATGAAAGAAAAAAGGACGAAAACACAAAACGTGTGTGGGCAACACATTCAAATCAATGTATTCACACGCTGAAAGAAATGCCCTGACTTTAGCCTGCTGAGGGTGCTGCTCTTAAATGCACTTTAACGCCGCATTCATGTCCCTCAAGTCTGTTGTTCAAAGTATTTAAATACTTATTCACAGTATTTATATCCCGTCTTAATGACGCGAACGCTCTGCAACTCGTCTTTCCCTTCACACGTTAACGCGGCGTTAATGAGGTGAAGGACACTTTCAAAAATGGACGCTACCTTTGTTTCCTTTTCCAGGAATGTTAATGTCAACAACAACAAGAAAGAGTAGAAAACAAAGTGACGTATCGTCTGTGTGGTCCAATGTCTTCAACAAAATGTCACAACTAGAGAACATGGAGTGCACCAGAAAGGTTCTAGGATGGATGGTAGTGCACTACAAAGACGGTGTAAAGAGGAAAGTGCATTATGAAGAGTTTGCACGAGAGGGTGCACTAAAGAAGGAGGATGGTAGTGCACTCTAAAGGATATAGGGTGCACTAAAGAAGGAGGAAGGTAGTGCACTCTAAAGGATATAGGGTGCACTAAAGAAGGAGGTGGGTAGTGCACTCTAAAGGATATAGGGTGCACTAAAGAAGGAGGAAGGTAGTGCACTAAGCAGGGTTTAAGGAGGGAAATAGCACACTATGAAGGGGCCTAATGGGGAGGTAGTGCACTACGGAGGATGTAGCGCGCACCACAAGAGGTTTAAGGTGTACAGTAGTGCACTACAGAGGGCGTAGGGTGCTGTTTGAGACCTAGCCTTGTTGCCGATCGGCAAACTCAACTCACCAATCAAACAGTGTTATTTGTACAGAACTAACAGCTGCTAACTGACCGCTAACAGCTCTCTGTCGTTGTTTGTAATAAACTTCATTTTTCATCCAAAAAACTATCTGTACGTGGTGTTTAATTCATTGTGAATCCATAAATCTACATATTATTATTATTGATTATATAGCTTCAGATGTCGATCAGTGTTAGATAAGTTGATGATTTAAGGAACACCTGATTATAGCTGATCAATACTCTTGTAATAGACGTATGTTATACTCTTCCTTAAGAAATAAAATAAGGTTAAAAAACAACAAGTATTGATGTAGTTTAGACAGAAAGAAATGCAATTTGTGTCCATTTAGTCTGCTGTTATTATATATATATATAAAATATATATTATATCATAGCATGACATTGTAATTTTAGATGTATTTTGTTATTTTGTGAATTGTAATGTTTGACAGATTATTCATTGAAAAGTTCTGAATCAGCCGATATGCTGATGATGTTCTTCTCTCCGTCAATAATAACCAAAAAGTATATTTACATGTCAAACAGTTTGTGTCACATGACAGAATCCTGTTGAACTGGATGTAGAATGAGTCTGGAGTCCATCAGAGCCGTAGAGACCGTTCTCGGCTGCTTTTATTGTGAAACTCTTGAAACAGGAAGCTGTTCCTGTTTAAATCAAAGCCTCCAGTTTCTTTGACCAATGACGCTGATTTCTTCTCTTTCTGTTCAGCAGTTGCTCAGAGGATCTTTGTCTCTTTCAGTTTGTTAATCTTGAACCACGAAACATTGTTTTGTTCTCGGTCGACTAAACAAAATAACACCCATAAGTAAAAAAGACTTTCTACAAAATAAAAGCGTCAGACACATTTGTCCTCTCACACAATCACGTCTTTTCTTTGGTTCAGGAGTTTCTACAATATGTAGGTTGCAGCAACGACAATGTTCTTGTGTCTATAGAACATGTCATCAGTTTGTAGTATTATCATGTGTCGTTTATATGATGTCATAACGCTGACTGGACGCTGAGAGCGAGATGTGAACTCCGCTCTCTGGACTCAGTCTTCTTCCTCCTAAAAGCATCACAGCTCTTAGTATTTCTAGGTTGAGTTATTCGTCGGCGTGGACCGTCAGAGCAGTTAGATCCTGATAAGAGCAGCTGTAAAGCAGGAAACAGATCAAACCAATTACAGCAGGAGATAAAGTGGACCAGTCTGAAGTTCACTTTATCTTCACACTCTCATGCAGCCAAATCAAGTCAACACAGAGATACACAAGTTCATTTCAAGGAAGATTTCATCTTTATCCAAACTTTAACCCCAGAAAAGAACCAAACTATGAAAAAAGTTTTTATTTTTCTTATTTGATAAAACACATCAATAACACTTATCATACTGTATGTAACAAAAGAGGTTTTAGAAGAATATGAATGAATGGAAGTTAATGGATGTGATAATTAGAGCAGCAACAATTAGTAATCAACTAAGAATAAGATCCACATAATCTAATAAAATAATAATACAAACATTCTTTCGGATCAGCTGCTCTTCATTGTCATACATGTTTGTAAGCTGTATTTTGGGGGTGATGGACTGTTGAACAGACTTTACTTTACAGACAAAATAGTTCATTTAAAAAAAGTTATAAGATAGTTGCAGCTGCATTGAGAATATTTTGATAGACAGTAATTTAAATCAGATTTTAAATGTAAATAAATGGGTTTAAAGTAAATATTGTAGTTGTAGTGGACTTCATAAGTGTTAGAAATGTACTGTTCTATAGATACATATATATATATAGTTGATGACGGAGTGGATTCAGATGGGCGATAGTGGGATCAGATGTCAGAACAGCCGCTCACAGATAATCAGTCGGTTCAAAGGTTCTTCCGGCAGCACCTTTTTGTGTCCGCATGTTCCCTTTCAAATTAAAAGCACAGGCAGGTAATGAATCGCTGTAGATTCGCAGTGAAACACAGCGTCTGAACTGAAACTCAACACTGCTCTTTTGAAGGAACGCTTTCTTTGAAATGAGACAAAAATAAAACCAGAGAGAAACATTGACAGGACATTTGATTCTTTAAGTCTTATGACTGAGGCCCAAATAAAGCTCAGTCCACGTTGTTCTCACTGTAATCATGTGGCGCTTTAAGTAGGTCACAGGTCGTCAGACCCCCCCCACCGAACAGTCTTTTATTGTGAAAAGCAGAGTGAAGTCCACAGCAGAGCGGTTACATAATCCACGAAGTTTATACGTTTTCTGAGATCTGGAGATGATCACGTAGACCGACGGAGGCGACATAAGATCAGCTGCTGTCAGTCCGTGTGTTCAGTTTGCTGAAGTGGTGCACTCTGGGAAATATACACGAGGCTTGTAGGTCGAGAAACATGCAGTCGATTTTTGCAATAAATGGATTGGAGACTCCCGAGCCGGTGAAAGCTCAGGTGAAAGGTCAGTTTGAGTCTCACATGGTTTACAAACAAGCATTTGAATAAGCTGTTAATAAATTGATTTAGTTTCAGATGCAGAACTTCTGTCAAAGGATTATAGAACGTTTATCATAACAAAGATTTTATGTGTAAAACTATTGAAGCTGCAGGTCACTGTAGCAGCAGCTCTGTGTTTTGTTGTTTAAAAGATATACATGTGATATTTTAATACACACAGGACTGTCACTGTAATGTGTGTTGAAATGAAAATGTGCGACGCTTAATAATTTATGCCTTTTAAATACATATTTAAATGTAAATTAATAGGCGTTTGTAGAAAAACTGAGAGACATTTAATTAAAGTGTATTGGAAATATTAAAATAAATACTGTGGCGTAACAACAGACTGTGAACTTGATCATTAGACAATGTTCCATAATATATATATATATATATTTATTTATGCATGAAGCAGAACATTAATCAATCATCACAGTGGGGAGAGTTGATTTATTTCTTCACTGTTTTGTATTTTAGTTATTATTTTATCTAGGTATGAAACGTCTCTTTAATAAGTTGACTTTGTTTTATTTCACCTTCTTGTTTACATTGTGTTTCCCCTCTGAGTCGTAGTGTCACAGGAATATACCAAAGACAGTAAACGAGGTAGAATACCTGTGTGACCTCTGACCTGCAGGGTCCATCCCGTCCTGGCTGCAGGGAACTCTCCTGAGGAACGGACCGGGCCTCTTCTCCGTGGGCAGCTCCGAGTACAACCACTGGTTTGACGGCATGTCGCTCCTTCACAGCTTCACCTTCGCCAACGGTGAGAAAAGAAAAGAATTAAGATTTACATGAAACATGATCTCACTGAAGGGACGTTAGACCGGTTGCTGTGAGACTTTACCTGGAGGTGGTGCTGTTTCAGGTGAGGTGACCTACAGGAGTAAGTTTCTGAAGAGCGACACGTACAAAAGGAACATCAAGGCCAATAGAATCGTCGTCTCAGAGTTTGGAACCATGATCTACCCGGATCCCTGCAAAAACATCTTTTCCAGGTACAGAACAAGTAAAGATCTGTTTCAGTTCATTTAAAGATCTGCGTTAGTCCGTCCAGAGCATTTAGAGATCCGCGTTAGTCCGTCCAGAGCATTTAGAGATCCGCGTTAGTCCGTCCAGAGCATTTAGAGATCCGCGTTAGTCCGTCCAGAGCATTTAGAGATCCGCGTTAGTCCGTCCAGAGCATTTAGAGATCTGCGTTAGTCCGTCCAGAGCATTTAGAGATCCGTGTTAGTCCGTCCAGAGCATTTAGAGATCTGCGTTAGTCCATCCAGAGCATTTAGAGATCCGCGTTAGTCCGTCCAGAGCATTTAGAGATCTGCGTTAGTCCGTCCAGAGCATTTAGAGATCCGCGTTAGTCTGTCCAGAGCATTTAGAGATCCGCGTTAGTCTGTCCAGAGCATTTAGAGATCTGCGTTAGTCCGTCCAGAGCATTTAGAGATCCGTGTTAGTCCGTCCAGAGCATTTAGAGATCCGCGTTAGTCCGTCCAGAGCATTTAGAGATCCGTGTTAGTCCGTCCAGAGCATTTAGAGATCCGCGTTAGTCCGTCCAGAGCATTTAGAGATCCGCGTTAGTCCGTCCAGAGCATTTAGAGATCAGCGTTAGTCCGTCCAGAGCATTTAGAGATCAGCGTTAGTCCGTCCAGAGCATTTAGAGATCAGCGTTAGTCCGTCCAGAGCATTTAGAGATCTGTGTTAGTCCGTCCAGGACCTACTTCTGTGCTGATGTGAGGTTCATCTATTGGTTGTACAGGTTGACTTTTCTCAAACTCTCTATAGGGCATTCACACACCTCAGCAACATCATCCCTGACTTCACTGATAACAACCTGATCAACATCATCCGCTACGGTCAGGACTACTACGCCTCCTCCGAGGTCAACTACATGAACCAGATTGACCCTGCTACCCTTGAGACTGTCGGCAGGGTAAGTTTGTCTCCGTCGCCTCCTCGAAGTACAGATACTTCCTCAAATGAATCATGTTCTCGTTGTACAACCGAATTCTAGATCAACTACAGGAACCACGTCGCTCTGAACTTGGCGACGGCTCACCCTCACTATGACGACGAGGGCAACACCTACAACATGGGCACCGCCATTATGGGCCTGGGCCTGCCCAAATACGTCATCTTCAAAGTCCCAGCTGATGCTTCAGGTAAGGTGGTCCACAGGGATCTGATTCCACTTCAAAACCCTCAAAGATCTGGTGTTCATGTGGATGCTGGATGTCTTTACTGCAGGGGAACTTTGTATTTTAGATTATTTACAGCAATAAAGTTCCTTTATTGAACCTGAGCTGCAGAAGTCACGTTCTTATCTAAATTGTTTGTGATGCTGCAATCAGACTGTCCTGGAAACAGACTTGACATCAGCATCGTCCTCAAAGATTGGCAGCGTGGCAGAAGATACCGTCTCTTCAGAAGACATTATGGAAACAGGAAACCTGGTTTCTCTGTTTCAGATGGAGAATTAAGGAGCACAGGAGTAATATTTTGAGGAAAAGTTGGGATTCTAAGAGACTTGCAGCCTCTTACAAAGAAACCAAAACTAAGAGTCAATACAGAGTCCAGCTGAGGCTGATGAATGTCTTTAGTTCTGCAGTAATTTGTCCATAAACATGTTGACCTGATGAGAAGTCTGAGGATCAACATAGTTATTGCAATTCATCCTGAGGGGAACATGAATGATGAAACCACAGAAACAGGAGAAGACGGACTGACAAACCATCCTGGAGCGGGACGCTCAGAGCGGCGGCCATTTTCTATGTGCACCGTTGCCATTGTGACCGTTGAAGCGATCTAATTTACATATAAAGTAAACAACCTTACGGCAACTCAAACGACTAAAACAAGCAATGGAGCTGTAACATTACAAAGCTTGGAGAGTAGCAACTTCTTTGGCTAATTGTCTGTAATCAGTGTAGCACCAAAGCATGGTGGAGCTAGAGAGACTTGCAGACTGGCTAATTGGCTAGCTTACTAATTCCACCATGCTTTAATGCTACACTGAACCTCACTCCCCACCGCTAGGAGAGGGACAAGCTAGCTAGCTAACTAGCCAGCCGTTCATCTCCAGAGTTGGAAACAATCCCCAATTTTCTTTTGCACAAGTTCAATAAACATCCGACAATAATAAAGGTACTTACAGTGTTGAGGTTTTTTTTCCAGATAAAGAGCGCAAGAAGCCGGCGCTGAGGAAAGTCCAGCAGGTGTGTTCGATCCCGTTTCGTTCCACTCGGTTCCCGAGTTACTTCCACAGCTTCGGCATGACCGACAACTACATCGTGTTCGTGGAGCAGCCCTTCAAACTGGACATCGTCAAACTGGCCACCGCCTACTTCAGAGGGGTCAACTGGGGCAGCTGCCTCAAATTTGATGAGGATGACATCGTGAGTCCCCCACCTACAATGACCTTTATTTACAAACAATTAAAGTCAATCAAACTGGATGTTGTGACGTGAAAACAAGGCTATGGTTTAGTTACAGTGTCCCCAAAAGAACTCCAGCAACACTTGTGGTATGTTCAACTTTATTGTTGGTTGTGTTTCAGCTTGTGGTCCAACAATAGATGTAGTTCTATTTACAAGTGTGGCTGGGGTTTTACTTTTTCAGACATTTAACTTTTGTCACATGACTGCTGGTCTCAGATGAATCAATCATGACTTCATAGTTTCACTGAGGAGCTCACACTTTAATGTTTTTACAGAATCTGGTTAAAGTGAACGCTCTATTTGTGGCGAGATTCTAAATGGGACATGGAGAATATTATGTTTTGGTTGCTTTTCTGACGGAAACGTTCGTCACACATGATGTGTTCAAGGGCCCTGGGAAAGATGAAGATCTTACGATAATGAGGGTTTTTACAGCTTCTGGCTGTGATAAATGGTGACGTCTTGGCGATGGTTTAAAGAAAACATGCTTGTCACCTGACCCAGGTGTGTTGCATACCGCTGACTAACCCTCCAACAGGTCTGCAGATCGACATTATAACCGTTTGCTTTTCCTTCCCGAGACTTTGTTCCACGTTGTCAACAGAAAGACGGGACGGGCCGTGTCCACCCGTTTCTACGGCGACGCCCTGGTGGTCTTCCACCACATCAACGCGTACGAGGCCGACGGCCACGTGGTCTTCGACCTGATCGCCTACAAGAACAGCAACCTGTACGAGATGTTCTACATCCGGAACATGAGGCAGGAGACCGACGACTTCGTCCAGACCAACAAGAGATTTGCGCCGCCGGTGTGCCAGAGGTTCGTCCTGCCGCTCGACGTCCACAAGGTGAAGTCCGACTACCGAAACACGCCCGAGACGACTTTTAAGAGTCGCATGTGTTGACAGTTTGTGGTTCTCCAGGACGCCCCCAGAGGATCCAACCTGGTGACCCTGGCGAACACGACGGCCCAGGCGGTGATGCGGGAGGACGGCTCCGTCTACTGCCAGCCAGAAACTCTGTTTGACGGTTCGTTATCCGCACACAGATTGAAGAACGTTTAATCGTTCCCGAGCTAACAAGTACCGGTTCCTCCTCAGGCCTGGAGCTGCCGGGAATCAACTACAATTTCAATGCTAAGAAGTACCGATACTTCTACGGCTCCAAGATGGAGTGGTCGCCTCATCCCAACAAGGTGAAGCACCTCCGACAATCAAATCTGTCGATCAATCGTTCCACCGTTTTGGTCCAGACTGAAACATCTCAAACACTCGTGTTCCCCAGAGGAGAGGGGTTTGCAGTAGCTGCGACCTCACACACTTAACCTCAATGGCAAATTCCAGCCTCCGAGGGTAAAAACTGACATTTTTGTGGACCGACCGACACATCCGAGCTTTTTAATTTGTCTAACACTTTTGTTTGTGACCAAATATCTGCAAAAGTGCATTCACATCAGCCTCTGCTGTACTTTCTGGGGTTTGGGGAAACCAATTGATTCTTAGATGCATCTTTCTCTTGAAAAATCATAACTCGGTGCAGAAAAACTTAATTCTCAACGTTACGATCGGCCATAACAGTTGTGAGATCGGGCTGTCCGTTGCTTATCGCTGCTCCTGAGCGCAACAGACGTGAAACACATGCGCCTTGTTTAGGTTCTAAGCTAAGCTAAATGCTAGCAGAGTTTTTGTGAAGGTACCCCCTTGGTTTAAAAGCTAACGTATGGAAGCATTTCGCTTTTTCTTCTTCTTCCGCCCGACTCGGAAAAGGGTGATGCGCCAGCGCTCAGTATTTCTGCGCCCGGGGCGCTAGCGCCCACTACTTCCCGATAACGGAAGGATTTCTTTGAAGAGATGAATCGCCAATTGTTGAGTAAATTGCATCGTAGCTCTCTGAATCGGAATAGACTCCAATTCTCTGTCGTTCGTCCAACAGTTGGCCAAGTTTGACATCGTCACCCGGAGACACGTCGAGTGGCAGCAGGAGAACTGCTTCCCTTCGGAGCCGGTGTTTGTCGCGTCTCCGGGCGCCGTGGAGGAAGACGACGGTGAGCAACGCTCTTGCTAATCTCGGGGTTAAATCCCCGACCGACTCTGACCGATTTCTTTCTTTCAGGCGTGATCTTATCGTCCGTGATCTCTCCGGATCCGAACATCTCCCCGTTCATGCTCGTCCTCGACGCCAAGACCTTCGAGGAGATCGCCCGGGCCTCCATCCCGGCCAACGTCCACATGGACCTTCACGGACATTTCATCCCGGCCGCCGTCTGATGGCCCAACAAACCCGCTGGATTTATTCAAATGTTATTGTCTTGAAGAGAAGGTTCAGTTACCTTCTTCGTTTTGTTGATTGAAACATTGTTCTTCATTTTGTTATGCATTCTAAAAGCGACGTGTTAACAAAGTTCAGGCAGATCTCCATTAAATGTCCTGCTCCCCAGAGGATGGACCCGTTTAAAGTCCCATCCTCAGCACAGAGTTGTTGCACAGTAAGATATCTTTTTTCAGACATTTGTTGTTTATTTAGCAAGAAAAATCTATATTAGAAAAGTCTGTTTTCCACTAAAGCCAATTGTTAAAACGTATTTTATTGGATTGAGTTTGTTACTATATTAATATATTTATTTATATAAATATATTATCATATTTATCTAGCTTGATTGTTAATTTAAAAGTTACATCAACAGTAACAATATCCGTGTAATCTATGAAACGTCTCTAATTGTCCGGGTCACGTATTGAATTAAAAAATGTTAAAACCGTGAAATCACCTGCGTTCATCGTTTATAAGTCATAACAAACACATTTAAACATTGATTTATATACAATACACTTTAATTCTTTTTTATTTATTTTCATTGCAAATATTTTACAAAGTCAGAAGAAGGTTGTTTGTCAGAATCGGATCTGGTTTCATCTCTTTGTCTGTGTGAATGCTTGTGTATTTATATATATATATATATATATATAAAGGATTTTTAGTTGATATATATATGAATATTTATGTATATAAATATATATATTGTCATACAACTAAAAACCATGTATTTAAACATTTCAGACTAAGAAAGTCTGCGTCTGTCGATATTACATTTTTTGGTTTACAATGTTTGACAAAATTCAGAAGTCACATTTTTTTATTTTGAGGTTTAAAAATGAAATAAAATATAATTGCCGATTTTTTTTGCAGTTTTGCATTTTAAACTAAATATTTGTAAAATTAGAATTCTGCAACGAAGGTTTATTTTTGCTTGTTTTTATTGCAGAATTATTTGTGAAATCTTGTTTTCACAAGAAACAAACCCAAATCAGGACACGACTCACATTTAAATGCAAAGGTTCGGTTTGTAATTTCTTTTTCTTTTTAAAGATCAAGAAAGTGAAAATATTTACGATAAAAAGCGTTTTTTCTGTTCAGCAATCTTTATGTAGCGACAGTCGCAGAGTTTCTTCTTCTGGACAGAAAACAGAAGCGAGAACTCTTCAGGTTTCATCAGAATCAGAGTTTATTACGTCAGCAGAAAGTTTAAAATCGTCCGTCATTCAAACCGAGTCTTTAACGTCTTTTAAAGTCAACGACGCCGCTTCAATGATTTGTTGGTCTTTTGTGAGAACCAGAAGAAAAGACGTATTTTTACGTCCTCTTCCTGCCCTGCCGCTGCTCAATACAAATCCCATAATGCACCTGTGTTTGGCTGCACATTGGCTCCTCGTTCAGCTCGTTAAGTCTGGTGAAGGATAAAGGGGGGCGGAGCCTGGGACACGAAGCCACAAACCAGAGAAGAAGAAATAATAACAACGTTGATGCTGAAGAACAGGCACGTTGGAATACTGTGTGTGTGTGTGTGTGTGTGTGTGTGTGTGTAGTGTGGTAACTTTCACTGTTGCACAACAGCAGAAAAAACAGTTTGTTTCTCACAGAAAAACACTTTTTTTCATAGTTATTTGTTTTGTCCCTTTCCTGTTTCCGGCATGGTCTACGGGAGGAAGTGTGTGTTCAGCTGTGTGTGTGTGTGTGTGTGTGTGTGAGGTCCCTCAGATGATCTCGAAGGTCTTCTTCAGCTCCATGATCAGCTGCCAGTCGGTTTTCTGCATCTCGTCTCTGAACCAGTTCTTCAGAGCGTCGATGGACGCCCGCGTGATCTGAAACACACAAAGAAGCTCAGCACTTCCTGCTGGTGTTTCACAATAAAAGCCCGTCAAAGTGAAAACTATGATCAGAAATGAAGAGACCCGGATGTTATTTTATTATAATTATAATAAATTAATTTAAAATGTTAAAATAAAAGTTTATAGAAATGATGGTAAATAAAACACACAACTTCATTAAAAAGACGTCAATAGTAGCAATACTTGTATAACGCTCCAGGTGTTTACTCAACTAATCCTCCTCCTCCTCCTCCTCCTCCTCCTCCTCCTCCTCCTCCTCCTCCTCCTCCTCCTCCTCCTCCTCCTCACCTTGCTGACGATGATGTCTGTGCCTTCAAAATGGCGTCCGTACATCTTGGGGGACTCTCCAGGTATGGGTTCTATCTTGATGCAGATCTCTTGACCCTTCTTGGCGCTCTCCACTGACTTGTGATTCATCTCGATGCTCGTCACGATGCCGATGTCCACGAACTATTAACGTTCATGAAGCAGGAACACAAGGAGTTAGTCTAAACAAATACACACCTTTATTTTGAAAGGGTGGGGGGGGGAGGAGGAGGAGCGGGGAGGAACGAGGAAGAGGAGTTAGAGGGGGGTCTTACCCCTTTACTGGGGACACAGAGGGGGGTCCCCTGCCTCAGGACTCCGGCCTCGATGGTGACCCCCATCACGATCGGGTCTCTGGAGTTAAAGATGAACTGAGGAAGAACCTTCAGCTTCGCCGGGAAAACCGCAATATTCCTAAAAAACACGTTAAAAACTTCATAATTCATCTCCCGCAGTACTTAAACACAGAGTACACGGAGTAGAGTGCGTACTTGAACTCGTCCTGCTTGGCCTGTAGTACTTAAACACAGAGTACACGGAGTAGAGTGCGTACTTGAACTCGTCCTGCTTGGCCTGTAGTACTTAAACACAGAGTACACGGAGTAGAGTGCGTACTTGAACTCGTCCTGCTTGGCCTGTAGTACTTAAACACAGAGTACACGGAGTAGAGTGCGTACTTGAACTCGTCCTGCTTGGCCTGTAGTACTTAAACACAGAGTACAGAGTAGAGTGCGTACTTGAACTCGTCCTGCTTGGCCTGTAGTACTTAAACACAGAGTACAGAGTAGAGTGCGTACTTGAACTCGTCCTGCTTGGCCTGTAGAACTTAAACACAGAGTACAGAGTAGAGTGCGTACTTGAACTCGTCCTGCTTGGCCTGTAGTACTTAAACACAGAGTACACGGAGTAGAGTGCGTACTTGAACTCGTCCTGCTTGGCCTGTAGTACTTAAACACAGAGTACACGGAGTAGAGTGCGTACTTGAACTCGTCCTGCTTGGCCTGTAGTACTTAAACACAGAGTACACGGAGTAGACTGCGTACTTGAACTCGTCCTGCTTGGCCTGTAGTACTTAAACACAGAGTACAGAGTAGAGTGCGTACTTGAACTCGTCCTGCTTGGCCTGTAGTACTTAAACACAGAGTACACGGAGTAGAGTGCGTACTTGAACTCGTCCTGCTTGGCCTGTAGTACTTAAACACAGAGTACACGGAGTAGAGTGCGTACTTGAACTCGTCCTGCTTGGCCTGTAGAACTTAAACACAGAGTACAGAGTAGAGTGCGTACTTGAACTCGTCCTGCTTGGCCTGTAGAACTTAAACACAGAGTACAGAGTAGAGTGCGTACTTGAACTCGTCCTGCTTGGCCTGTAGTACTTAAACACAGAGTACACGGAGTAGAGTGCGTACTTGAACTCGTCCTGCTTGGCCTGTAGTACTTAAACACAGAGTACACGGAGTAGAGTGCGTACTTGAACTCGTCCTGCTTGGCCTGTAGTACTTAAACACAGAGTACACGGAGTAGACTGCGTACTTGAACTCGTCCTGCTTGGCCTGTAGTACTTAAACACAGAGTACAGAGTAGAGTGCGTACTTGAACTCGTCCTGCTTGGCCTGTAGTACTTAAACACAGAGTACACGGAGTAGAGTGCGTACTTGAACTCGTCCTGCTTGGCCTGTAGTACTTAAACACAGAGTACACGGAGTAGAGTGCGTACTTGAACTCGTCCTGCTTGGCCTGTAGTACTTAAACACAGAGTACACGGAGTAGACTGCGTACTTGAACTCGTCCTGCTTGGCCTGTAGTACTTAAACACAGAGTACAGAGTAGAGTGCGTACTTGAACTCGTCCTGCTTGGCCTGTAGTACTTAAACACAGAGTACAGAGTAGAGTGCGTACTTGAACTCGTCCTGCTTGGCCTGTAGTACTTAAACACAGAGTACACGGAGTAGAGTGCGTACTTGAACTCATCCTGCTTGGCCTGTAGTACTTAAACACAGAGTACAGAGTAGAGTGCGTACTTGAACTCGTCCTGCTTGGCCTGTAGTACTTAAACACAGAGTACAGAGTAGAGTGCGTACTTGAACTCCTCCTGCTTGGCCTTCTTGTAGTCCTCTCTGAACTTGGTGAAGGAGTCAAACAGATGGTAGATGATCTCGGCCCAGAAGATCCGGACTCCCAGACTGTCGGCCATCTCCTGACTCTCCCTCTCCACCTTCACGTCGAAGGCCAGGATCACTGCGTACCTGCACACACAGGCGCGTATTTTAAATATAAATACACACATATATACATGTATGTGTATAAATATATATTGGGTGACGTACTGCAGGTCGTGCTCCAGCATCGCGGACGCCTTCATCACGTCCTTCTTGTGAACCGGACCGATGTTGATGCCGGCGTACTGCAGACACACACAGAGAGGTCAACTTCCTGCTGCTTTTCAGAGTAAAATACCCCGATCACACACACGGTGAGGGGGATTTAGAGTCAGGAGACACACAGACAGGTACTCACAGGGACCTTAGAGGTCCTCAGGAACTCCAGCAGAGCCTCCAGAGAGCCGAGTGTTGACGCCTGAACATAAACTCCTTTCTCCTCCAGTTTGATGCAGCTCAGAGTCTGTTTGAGCTCACGGATCAGTTCGTCCTGGAACCAGCAGACAGACAGTCAGACAGACAGACAGTACACTGGGAGACTCATACACGACTGTAGGTGTGTGTGTGTTACCCTCAGCACTGGGATCTCGTCCTCCTTGTGAGCCACCAGCAGAGGGAGTCCTGCTAGAGTCTTCTCCAGATCTTTACCCAGAATCTTCACTCCCTGAGCCGTACACACCTCCTTGTGCTTCTCATACTGGTTCTGAACCAATCAACACATCACAGGATCAATTTACCAACCAATCAATTAATCAACACATCACAGGATCAATTAACCAATCAACACATCACAGGATCAATTAACCAATCAACACATCACAGGATCAATTTACCAACCAATCAATTAATCAACACATCACAGGATCAATTAACCAATCAACACATCACAGGATCAATTAACCAATCAATACATCACAGGATCAATTTACCAACCAATCAATTAATCAACACATCACAGGATCAATTAACCAATCAACACATCACAGGATCAATTAACCAATCAATCAATTAACCAATAAACACATCACAGGATCAATTAACCAATCAATCAATTAACCAATCAACACATCACAGGAGCAATTAACCAATCAATCAATTAACCAATCAACACATCACATGATCGATTAACCAATCAATCAATGAACCAATCAACACATCACAGGATCAATTAACCAATCAATACATCACAGGATCAATTAACCAATCAATCAATTAACCAATCAACACATCACATGAGCAATTAACCAATCAATCAATGAACCACTCAACACATCACAGGATCAATGAACCAATCAATGAACCAATGAACACATCACATGATCAATTAACCAATCAATCAATGAACCAATGAACACATCACAGGATCAATTAACCAATCAATCAACCAATCAATCAATTAACCAATCAACACATCACAGGATCAATAAACCAATCAACACATCACAGGATCAATTAACCAATCAATCAATCACAGGATCACACATCCAGGAGGAAGAACAAGAGGAGGAAGAGTCCAACCCAGAATCCCAGACCTCTATGTTGAAGCTCACCTTGACTCTGAGCTCCTTCAGAGGGGGGGGCAGCAGCAGCCCCCGTATCTGCGTTACGATTGGTCCCTCCACCCCCGGAACGATGATGGTCTCTCCCTCCCTCAGGACCCCGTTGATCAGGATCACGTCTATCGTGGTCCCCATACCGGGAAGAGCTTTCACCTGAACACATGGACTTCATCATGAGACACTCGGTGGATCAGTGGAGACAGCAGACAGACAGACACCCTGTCTCACCTCCATGACCTGGGCCCTCAGCTCGTCACAGTGAGCTAGCCTACGAGCTAACATGGTCTGGGTGAGCTCCACCAGCAGCGCGATGAGGTTCCCCATCCCGTCTCCGCTGTGGGCCGAGGTGGGAACCAGAGACACGAAGGTCCGCGGGTCTTTGTTCTCGAAGAACAAGGCGGCGTTGAGACCCTGAGAAGAACCCAAAAAAGAAACTTGTTTTCTTTAAAACAATCCCCGAAAATACACCAAAGAAGCTGAAAAAAAACCTCGTTATCGTAGGATTTACATCTTTCCCACGGTCCTTGAACACATCGTGTATTTCATCTGAAACATTTTATATACTTGATTTGAACGTCTATGAACCAATCAGATTGCTTGACATATAATACATGAACATGTGAAAAGGAGCTCTGTGATTGGTGGATTGAGTGATGACGTCACACCTGCTGAGCGAACTCCACGATCACGGCCTTCACTCTCTCGTCAAACTCGTCCTTCGTGTTCTTCTTCTGCTTCTTCAGCGTCGTCACAAAGTCCGTCTCTGGACTCCTCTTCCAGTCATAGAGACGGTCAACCTGAGGAGGAGCAGCACCGTGAGGAGGAGGAGGAGCACCGTGAGGAAGAAGAGGAGGAGGAGACCCACCTTGTTGAGGGCCACGATGAAGGGACACTTCTTCTCCTTCAGCAGGTTGATGGACTCCAGCGTCTGAGGCTCCAGACCGTGCATGATGTCCACCACCAGGATGGCGATGTCACACAGAGAGCTGCCTCTGTTCCTCAGGTTACTGAGAGAGTGTTATGGGAAAATATGACATAGTCTCATGTTTTAGGGTTAAAGAGTCTTGTTACCTGTTTGTTCCTGTGTATTCTGTCTGTCTCCCCAGACGGGGACAGACAGAGGGGTCTTGCATACGGTATTTCCTTGTGTTTAGCATTAGAGGAGGGGTGTGACCCTCTTTAGATATTTATGATGTCTGATGGCTCACAGTTTTACTCCGTCTCCGTCTGTAGACTATGACTTAATTTCTTTTCACCAGGAGGCTCCTGGCTGTCTGTCTCCATTGTGTATTGGTGTATTTGTGTATTGGTGTATTCTTGTCGGGTATAAAATGTCCATGCATTTACGATGTTTTTCAGAGCCTCTCACACAGATGACGGAGAAGTGTCTGTGGGATAGTGCTCTCTTTTGCTTGCAAGCGAAATAAATTGACTATTACAACTCTGATCATTCATCCAGACTCTGTTTCATTTTGACATTGAATTGATAACATTTTGACACTCTTCTCCCGCCTGTTCATAGGAATATTCCATAACAATTTGGCGTCTACGAAACAGGATCGCTGACCGTCCATCAGAGCTCCAGAGGGACTTGACCGGAGGAGAAGGCCTCTCCCAGAAATCCCAAACTGCAGTTTTCTGTCTTATACCTCATTAGACAAGAGAGAGAGAAACCGGCGGACCCCAGGGAGTTTCTGATTGACGGGCACGCGAGATCCAACGGAAAAGAATTAATTTCTACAGGCGGGTAAGAAAGTTAAAATTCCAATTGTAAAAGTAATGGTAAAATTATACTAAGGTCATATGATTTAGCAGACACAGATGGGTGGTCAAGTAGTCATTTTTATTTGGGTAATACAATTGTTTTTTTTGGGTTTATTTGGGTAACACAACTATTTTTAACGTTTGTGGTTTTGTTTTACGAATGGTTCATGTAAACTCTTTTTTTCGTTTTCTGACGTATCACTATTTGCACGCTTTCACGTAGAAAATAGGATTGTGTTATACGGTGATGATTTAACTCAGAATAAAAACATTTTGAGATCGTAACAACAGATCGCTTGACTACAAGATATTGGTTTGTTGTAAGACCGTGGTTAAAATTAAATAACTAACGTGAACTTCAAATAACATTTGAAATAAGGTATTCGTGATTTTCCAACATAGCGTGAGTTTCAAATAAGTTTGAAATAAGGTATTCGTGATTTTCCAACATAGCGTGAGTTTCAAACGAGGTTTTTGCAAAAAGTTTTTCCTTCGATAGAACAAAACATACGCTGTATAGTGACGACTATATTGTAAGGGTAACGTTAACGTGTCCACGCCTGAAAAGATGGGTGGGAAAAATGGTAAAAGCGTAGAGCCCTCGGGCCCAATAATTGATACGATGCGACAGAAATATGGAAACGGGTGTTTAGAATGCCTCACGTACTGGACAAGGGAGTTTTGTTTTCCTGAAAACGGCTCATTTGAGCGCTGCTAAGCTCAAAATGTAAGAGGGGATTTAGAAGGTAAATTGAAACAGATTAAATGTACGAAGAATTGAAGGTTGTATAATAATGGAGTGTGATGATTTTTTTTTTAAGTTTCCTGTACCTGTGCACAAGGACAGTACATTTTTATTTTTGCTTCCTCATAAAGGAAGAGTCTCTACCTGGACCCAGGTGTCCTTCTCTTCCATGATTCATGGTAATATCTTTATGCGCAAGACGAACTGACCCAGACTGATTACTTGACTGCTGTTTTTAATGACATAGAGGACGCATTACTATCAGCTCCGACACTTGGACTATCTGAACTTGACACACTGGTCATACAATACGTTGACCTGAGAGACGGTTACATGACATTAGGTTAGACTCAGGAACATGGGGGAAGACAAAGGCCTGGTTACTCTACTAGGTTAGACCTCACAGCACCAGGACCTCCTCTGTCTGCATGCTGTTGCACGTGATATTGCGACATGTTTCCTTATGCTTTTTTTTACAGATTAGAGCAAATTAATACAATAGATTTTGCCTAACACTACTTTGAAACATGTACTACCCTTAATCCTAACACTTTTTTCTCCTCCTCCAGCAGATGGAAGGCTGATTAACTATGTAGTTTCTGTTCAACAGGTCTGCATACAGAGACCTGACCTCACCGACACTCCCACTAACGCTTTTGATCCCATTTCAACAGGAAATGCTGAAGCTGATGTGACTGTGTAGGCGATTTTTTTTCTTTTAGGTTAGGTGTGTCTACGGAAATATTTCTCACTTATGATATTCAATTATTATAAAATTATGTATGGCTTAGCTTAGATAGATTGCTATGTAGATTGCTATGTAGATTGCTATGTAGTCTCTTCCATTGTTACGCTAAATTAGGTTACAGCAGAGCTTATCGTATTCATTGAAGCCTGCAAACTCGCAGAGGGTAACACTGTGACTATATTCACTGGCTCCAGATATGATTTAGGCGCATTATGGGAACACAGACAGTTTTCTAAAATCTGACGGAGAGGAGCACAACTGTTTAGCTGAGCTCCAAGCTCGGTGCACTCCTCGTCCTGACTTGATGGACACTCCACTGCTCAACAGCGACATGGTAATGTATGTTGATGGGTCTGCCTCCCGCGATCACACTGGTACTAATCTTGTGGGTTTTGCTGTTGTTTCGGACTCAGAAGTGCTGCGTTCAGGTCCTCTGCCATGTCATCTTTCAGCCCAGGCAGCTGAGCTCATCGCGCTCACTGAAGCATGCAGACTAGCTGAAGGTAAAACTGTTACAGTTCACACTGACTCTCGTTATGCATTCGGAGTAATTCACGATTTTGGGAGTCTGTGGAAACACAGAAAGTTCCTTAAGTCTGATGGGAAACCTGTTTTGCATCACACTCTCATTGCTGAACTGTTAGAAGCCATCTTGTTGCCAACAGTAATTGCTGTTTGCAAATGTGCTGCTCATACAGGGCACACGGACGTCATTTCAACAGGGAATGCACGCGCAGACGCTGCGGCAAAAGCGGCTGCTCGATTTCCTGTCCCCACTTCCTCTGCTCTCATGTCCTCATCTATCGCAGCTCCCTCTTCTCTTATAGCTATGCAGACGTTGTCCACTCCGGAAGAGCGTAGGTTGTGGGCGGCATCGGGATGCACACACACTGATGGACTCTGGTCAGGGCCCGATGCTAAACCGTGTCTGCCTAAGCATTATTTCAGCCATTATGCTAAGTTGACACATGGGTTAGACCATGTATCAAAAGGGGGGATGTTGAGTGCATTAAATGAGACATGGTTCACAAAGGGATTCACAGCATGTGCACAAAAATTCTGTTCTGCATGTGTAACCTGCTCCACCCACAATGTAGGCAGGCCTGTGATAGTGTCCGGCCAGGCTGCACATCCGCCTCCGACACGCCCTTTTGAGCACATTATGATGGATTTTGTTGAGCTCTCTCCATCGGAAGGTGTCTGCAGCTCTTCCGAGGCCAGCTGAAGGACCTCTCCATAAGCTGCAGCCTGGGGATTTCGTGGTCGTGAAAGACTTCAGAAGGAAGCACTGGAGCTCACGACGTTGGCAGGGTCCATTCCAGGTCCTCCTCGTCACTCAGACGGCCGTCAAAGTAGCTGAGAGGGCTACGTGGGTCCACGCGTCACACTGCAAAAAGGTTCCAGACCCAGGAGAGGCTTCAGGGGAGCAAGCACCTGCCTCCAGTGCCAGCCAAACGGCACCACCAGCCTTAACCAACGGCGCCATCAGCAGATGAGATGCAGTGATTCACGGACGGAAATCACAACGGGCAGTTAGCCGACAGACACGTGCGTGTTCTGTGTTAACTGTCTACAACTCGACGTGGATGCCACGGAAGAAAGACGGCTGGAAGAATCCCTCTCGCCACGTGTTTTATGCCATCGCAGGAGGACAAGCAGTGATTCAAGGACGGGATCACACCGGGCAGTGGCCGACAGACACTTGCGTGATCTGTGCTAACTGTCTGCAACTCATCTCCCAGGCCTTGAGGGAAACGAAGAGGACAACAACTCTCTTCTTGCCGACATCTCAACGTGTTGCTCATATATCAGAGACTTTGTCTCACAAAAACAGATTTTTGAAATATCAACTGTGTAATTGACTCATGTTTTTCGGGTTGATTTGCTTTATGTTTCTTTCTTGATTTAGCTAGGAACAGACTCCTCAAGACAGGGGCAGAATAATCCTCTGGGGTCTGATGGGACAAAGGTAGTCGACCCTTTGCACCCTAGTCAGTATTTTTACATTTTTTTACTATGTTTAATTGTGGTTATGTTGTAACCAAAAGAGTGGAATGTTATGGGAAAATATGACATAGTCTCATGTTTTAGGGTTAAAGAGTCTTGTTACCTGTTTGTTCCTGTGTATTCTGTCTGTCTCCCCAGACGGGGACAGACAGAGGGGTCTTGCATACGGTATTTCCTTGTGTTTAGCATTAGAGGAGGGGTGTGACCCTCTTTAGATATTTATGATGTCTGATGGCTCACAGTTTTACTCCGTCTCCGTCTGTAGACTATGACTTAATTTCTTTTCACCAGGAGGCTCCTGGCTGTCTGTCTCCATTGTGTATTGGTGTATTTGTGTATTGGTGTATTCTTGTCGGGTATAAAATGTCCATGCATTTACGATGTTTTTCAGAGCCTCTCACACAGATGACAGAGAAGTGTCTGTGGGATAGTGCTCTCTTTTGCTTGCAAGCGAAATAAATTGACTAATTACAACTCTGATCATTCATCCAGACTCTGTTTCATTTTGACATTGAATTGATAACATTTTAACACTCTTCTCCCGACTGTTCATAGGAATATTCCATAACAAGAGGAACATCACAACCTGGTTCACACCCTGGTTCACAACCTGGTTCACAACCTGGTTCACACCCTGGTTCACAACCTGGTTCACACCCTGGTTCACACCCTGGTTCACAACCTGGTTCAGAACCTGGTTCACAACCTGGTTCACAACCTGGTTCACACCCTGGTTCACACCCTGGTTCACAACCTGGTTCACAACCTGGTTCACACCCTGGTTCACAACCTGGTTCACACCCTGGTTCACAACCTGGTTCACACCCTGGTTCAGAACCTGGTTCACAACCTGGTTCACAACCTGGTTCACACCCTGGTTCACAACCTGGTTCACACCCTGGTTCACAACCTGGTTCACACCCTGGTTCAGAACCTGGTTCACACCCTGGTTCAGAACCTGGTTCACAACCTGGTTCACACCCTGGTTCACACCCTGGTTCACAACCTGGTTCACAACCTGGTTCACACCCTGGTTCACAACCTGGTTCACACCCTGGTTCACAACCTGGTTCACACCCTGGTTCACACCCTGGTTCACAACCTGGTTCAGAACCTGGTTCACAACCTGGTTCACAACCTGGTTCACACCCTGGTTCACACCCTGGTTCACAACCTGGTTCACAACCTGGTTCACACCCTGGTTCACAACCTGGTTCACACCCTGGTTCACAACCTGGTTCACACCCTGGTTCAGAACCTGGTTCACAACCTGGTTCACAACCTGGTTCACACCCTGGTTCACAACCTGGTTCACACCCTGGTTCACAACCTGGTTCACACCCTGGTTCAGAACCTGGTTCACACCCTGGTTCAGAACCTGGTTCACAACCTGGTTCACACCCTGGTTCACAACCTGGTTCACAACCTGGTTCACACCCTGGTTCACAACCTGGTTCACAACCTGGTTCACACCCTGGTTCACAACCTGGTTCACACCCTGGTTCACAACCTGGTTCACACCCTGGTTCAGAACCTGGTTCAGACCCTGGTTCAGAACCTGGTTCAGACCCTGGTTCACACCCTGGTTCACACCCTGGTTCACACCCTGGTTCACAACCTGGTTCACACCCTGGTTCACAACCTGGTTCACACCCTGGTTCACACCCTGGTTCACAACCTGGTTCAGAACCTGGTTCAGAACCTGGTTCAGAACCTGGTTCACAACCTGGTTCACAACCTGGTTCACAACCTGGTTCACACCCTGGTTCACAACCTGGTTCACAACCTGGTTCACACCCTGGTTCACAACCTGGTTCACACCCTGGTTCACAACCTGGTTCACACCCTGGTTCACAACCTGGTTCACAACCTGGTTCACACCCTGGTTCAGAACCTGGTTCACAACCTGGTTCACAACCTGGTTCACAACCTGGTTCACACCCTGGTTCACACCCTGGTTCACAACCTGGTTCACAACCTGGTTCACAACCTGGTTCACACCCTGGTTCACACCCTGGTTCACAACCTGGTTCACAACCTGGTTCACACCCTGGTTCACAACCTGGTTCACAACCTGGTTCACACCCTGGTTCAGAACCTGGTTCAGAACCTGGTTCAGAACCTGGTTCACACCCTGGTTCACAACCTGGTTCAGAACCTGGTTCACAACCTGGTTCAGAACCTGGTTCAGAACCTGGTTCACAACCTGGTTCACAACCTGGTTCAGAACCTGGTTCACAACCTGGTTCAGAACCTGGTTCAGAACCTGGTTCACAACCTGGTTCACACCCTGGTTCACAACCTGGTTCACAACCTGGTTCACAACCTGGTTCACAACCTGGTTCACAACCTGGTTCACACCCTGGTTCACACCCTGGTTCAGAACCTGGTTCACACCCTGGTTCAGAACCTGGTTCACACCCTGGTTCACAACCTGGTTCACACCCTGGTTCACACCCTGGTTCACAACCTGGTTCACACCCTGGTTCACACCCTGGTTCACAACCTGGTTCACAACCTGGTTCACACCCTGGTTCACAACCTGGTTCACACCCTGGTTCAGAACCTGGTTCAGAACCTGGTTCACAACCTGGTTCACACCCTGGTTCACACCCTGGTTCACAACCTGGTTCACACCCTGGTTCACACCCTGGTTCAGAACCTGGTTCACACCCTGGTTCACACCCTGGTTCACAACCTGGTTCACACCCTGGTTCACACCCTGGTTCAGAACCTGGTTCACACCCTGGTTCACACCCTGGTTCACACCCTGGTTCATAACCTGGTTCAGAACCTGGTTCACACCCTGGTTCACACCCTGGTTCAGAACCTGGTTCACACCCTGGTTCACACCCTGGTTCACAACCTGGTTCACAACCTGGTTCAGAACCTGGTTCACTTTATACTGCGAGTACCTTAGCAGTGCGGTATTAGTACCTGAAGGACTCGTGTCCCGGTGTGTCGATGATCAGCATCCCGGGGATCCGGAGGTTTTCTTTTTCAAACTGAACCAACGACATTCAGATCAATACGTTAATAATGTGATCACAGTCAGTGACATCATCGATACGTTATAGTCGGTGACATCATCGATACGTTATAGTCGGTGACATCAGCGATACGTTATAGTCTGTGACATCATCGATACGTACGTTCTTCACCATCCTCGTCTGCTCCTCGATCGTCTCCTTGGGGACGTTGGTGGCTCCTATCTGCTGAGTGATTCCTCCGGCCTCTCCGTCCTGAACGTTCGTGTTTCTCAGCTACACACACACACACACACACACACACACACACACAGGGTTACCACAGAGACCACCACAAACAGGAAGTAAACAGGAAGTAAACAGGAAGTGGGTGCTCACCTTGTCCAGGATCTTGGTCTTCCCCGTGTCCACATGTCCCAGCACACACACCACAGGAGACCTCAGCGTGTCCAGGTCGATGTTCTTCATGTTGTCTGCTCTCCTTTTCTATGGAAACACAGGAAGAGGAGGAGTCAGAGGCGGAGTCTCACCGTCCCCGTCCTCCTCCTCCTCCTCCTCCTCTTCCTCTCACCTCGATCCTCCTCTTGGCTCGGTCGTACAGACGCTCGTCCTTCGTCCTCCCGTCGTCCTCACTGGAGCTATTGTCGTCCGCGCTGTCCTTCGCCCTCCTCTTCCCGTGGCTCGGAGTCTCCTTTGTCGCCTCCTTCTCCTCCTCGCTCTCCTCCTCGTCGTCTTCCTCCTCTTCGTCCTCCTCCTCGTCCTCGTTGCTGCCCGTAGGCTGAGGAGGAGCGCCGGTGTCCTCCTTTACCTCGATGTGGACTTTCTTCAACTCTGAGACATGGGAGTATTAGTACAACGACTACTGCAGTACTGGTGGTATTTAATACTTCATTGAATGCGTCGTGCTCCTCCTCCTCACCTTTCTCCTCATCGGTGGCGATGGCCTCCCAGTCGTCTACTGCCGGCTCTGGTTTCACCTCTGACCACAGAAGAAGAAATGAGGACAGACGGACAGGGACAAGGAGGACAAAGAGGAGGAAAGGAGACAATGAGACAACAAGGACAGACGGAGAGGGACAAGGAAGGTGGACAGAAAGGAGGACAGACGGACAGAGAGAGAGGAAAGGAGACAAGGAGGACAGACGGAGAGAGAGCGAGGAAAGGAGACAAGGAGGACAGACGGAGAGAGAGCGAGGAAAGGAGACAAGGAGGACAGACGGAGAGAGAGAGAGGAAAGGAGACAAGGAGGACAGACGGAGAGAGAGAGAGGAAAGGAGACAAGGAGGACATACGGACAGAGAGAGAGGAAAGGAGACAAGGAGGACAGAGAGGAGGAAAGGAGACGGAGACAAGGAGGACAGAGAGGAGGAAAGGAGACACAGATAGATGGACAGGGACAAGTAAGGAGGACAGAAAGGAGGACGGGTGAGGTGTTTGTCATGATGATAGATCACTCCTCACTCACCTGTCTCTGGAGTCGGCATCACAGCCGGCGTCTCGGCCTCCGTCTCCGTGGCAACAGGCTCGGGCGTCTCCGGGGTCGGCGAGGTGACCTCTGAGGTTTCTGTAAGGAGGGTTTTATATATTTATATATATTTATACATATATACGTATATATATATATATATATATATACGTATATATGTGTATGAATATCAGAGACCCGGGTACCTTCAGGGGGTTGAACCGTGGGCTTCTTCTTCCTCTTGTCCCCATAAACAGGCTTCTTCTTGGGCAGCGAGTCTCTGGAGGGAACCTCAACACCTGAACAGGTAACACACATTTACTACTCATCACGGGAGGCTAGCAGGTCACCTCCACGTACAGTCTGTGTGCTAAGCTAAGCTAAGCTGAGCAGGGAGGAGCATAGAAAGAGAGGACAGAAAGAGAGGAGGAACCAGGAAGTGATTCAGACACCTGATTGGCGGACAGAACATGATGTCTTCATGCTAAGCTAAGCTAACTCACCCTGAGCCTGCAGCAGCTTGAGCGTGGCCTCGGCCCGAGCTCGAGCCTCCTTCTGGGCTTTAGTCAGCAGCTTCCCCTCCTTCTTCAGTCGCTCCTTCCTCTCCTTCTCCTTCTGCTTCTTCTTCTCCTTGCGCTCCTGCTCCAGGCGCTCCTGGGGGGGGGGGTCAAAGGTCAGAGAGGAGTCTTGTACATGAGGTGACAACAATAAAGGAGGTGGTGTGTGTTACCTGCTCCAGCCTCTCCTTCTCCATCTCCTCCAGCCTCTGCAGGCGCTCCTCCTCCTCCCTCTTGGCTTGCTCCTCCTCCTACAAAAAACAACAAAACTCTTAAAAACATCATTAAAAGAAACAACTCAACTCGGTGACTACGTTTCCCAGAATGCCCCACCTCTTTCATCTGGGCCAGGGCCTCCTGCATGGCCTTCACTGTGGCCTTGCTGGGTCCCTTCT
>JAFEUB010000495.1:42500-112500 GCA_024529925.1 Ophthalmolycus amberensis
GTATATAATCTGTGTAATTACTGTGTATATATATATATGACAATAAATCAAAACAGTTCACAAAATAAATTATTAAATATGTAAAAACATATAAAAAACGGCAAAAATCAGTTTGATTGATTATCAGAATATCAGCTGTTTAATGTTCACGTTGTTATTAATGTTGTGTGTAATGAACTGTGCAGCCTCCAGGGGCAGCAGCAGCACATGGACCAGTATAAATATATATATATATATATACATATATATATATATATATATGTATATATACACATCGTGTATATTTCAGCCCATCACAGACACCACGGCGTCACAGAGGTTGCGTAATCGTCCCCTCAGCTCGCCGCTCTCCGACCTCGTCACCTCAGAAAACACGGCGGCGGCTCGATGAGGACAGAACCGCCCGCCGACCAGCACGCCGCTCAGCTCGCCGCTCAGCCGGCGGGGCAGCCAGTGGGGGGGGACGTCCAACTCGCAGCTCTGGACCACGCCCCCTTTCACCTCCACCTGCAGCCGGGCGGAGCAGCGGGCCGCCGACCGCTCGTCCACGAGCTCCAGGAGGGTTCGGACGCTGAATTTGGGCGTCCGGCCGAATGTCCAGTCCCAGCCGCGCAGCTCCGCCGCCGCCGCGGTGACGCCGGGGAACGCCGACTCATCGGTTGGGTCGATGGGCGTGGAGGCGGAGCCTAAACCGAACACTTTAAAGGGTCACTGTGATGTAAGTGTACCGACACCCCCCCGGAGTACACTGTGACATCACTGCAGCGACAACCACATCATCAGCAGCTTTAAATGAGCACCTCTGATGTCATTGTAAATTACCTCTAATATTTGCACATATGAACATTTTGTAGTATCTTTATATATACTTTCTATATATTGCATTTAAATGTTTCTTTGTATTGTATTTTAATTGTTCTTGAGATTTTATTTGAATTTTTCTATATATTTTCTGTATATAGTATTTATATTTTCTGTATATAGGATATATATTTTCTGTATATAGTATTTATATTTTCTGTATATAGTATTTATATTTTCTGTATATAGTATTTATATGTAGTAGTATTATTTAAATAACAGTATAAAGTGTATTTGCTGTAGTGACACCAGACGGCCAGCAGAGGGCGCTGCTCACCACAGAGCCCACACCACCACCAGTAGAGGTTACCTGCTCACCTGCTTTGTACTGGTGCGCCAGTGCCTCCAGTAGCTCCTCCCACTGTAGCGTGGGAGCGTGGTCTAGCAGGTTGGCGACGGGCGACAGCACGCTGGGCGTGGCGTTGCTATGGATACCGGGACAAGAGGGGCGGAGCAAGGCGGCGAGGGCGGAGCGGTCGGCGGAGTGCAACAAGGTGCAGTGGTGGTACGACGACTTCCTGCTCAGTCTGGACGCACTTCCTGTCAACGACATCAAGTTTATCGGTACATGTTTCTGCTGCAGTGCACTCTGGGATACGTAGTCGTCCTACCAGAGATCTTGAAGTGTCCGTTGAGCAGAATGTCGAAGCGCTCGGTGGCCCGGACGTCCAGCTCCGGACGGATCCTCGTCAAGGCCTCCGTGATGATCCTCAGGTTCCTCTGACGGTCGTAACCCTTCTTGGAGGAGAAGAACGTCAGGTTGAGGTTCCCGAGGTCGTGGAACACGGTTCCCCCGCCGCTCCGCCGGCGAGCCAGAGGGACGCCGGCGCTCCTCATGGCCGGCAGGTTGCACTCGGTCCACGGGTTCTGGTGGCGCCCGATGACCACGGACGGCCGGTTCCTCCACAGCAGCAGGACGCCGCGACGCTCCAGGTCCACGTTGGCGTCGATCCAGTCCTCCAGAGCCAGGTTCTGGAACACGTCGGTGGACCGGGACTGCAGGACCAGGCCCCCCCCGCCGCCGATGGAGGCGGAGCTTGTCCGAGCCGGCTGGAGGACACCTGAGCGGCTTCTGCAGAGAGACAACGTCCTCCTGATGTGGGACATCCTGGCTTCAACAGCTCCTAGCTCCAGATGTTGGACATCTGGACACCAGGAAGTCACTCTGAGAATAAGAAAACATTCAAGTACACTTTAAGTACCAAAAGTAAAACTACATTAAGCAGAATAATATACATAATATTACTGATGTTTATCATTTTAAAGACTTTTTACATCTAAAATAATACATCATCATTTATTAGTTCATTATATTTATATGTAATGATCTTTAAATTTAACTAAACAATAAACGTTGTTAAATAAACGTTGTTAAATGTTGCGCACCTCCCGTCATGTCAAATTCCTTGTATGTTCAACATACAATGGCAATAAACGGTTTCTGATTCTGAACGTAGTACAGTAAAAAGTACAAGATGTACCTCTGAGATGTAGTATAAAGTAGCAGAACATAGAAGTACTCAAGTACAGTACAAGAACCGTGAATGTGTACAATGTACTTTCTTATATTTCATGAATAAACTACCGAGAATATAATGTAAACAACGTCCTGAAGTTAGCTTAGCTGTTAGCACAACCTCTGATTGTTAGCCGTAGCATTAGCTGTAGCAATTAGCTTCGCCGTAAACTCGCTGTTGTCCCTGAAAACCAAATCACAAACTTTGATTATTTATATTTTATTATTTATAATTATTTATATTTTACTGAACGACAGTAAGTTAACTGTTATATCTGTATATATAAAACTAAAATAATATTATGGTCTGTTTTACTTGCTGACCTGAAGCGAAGAAGAGAGACCGGTGAAAGGACGGAGAATTAACTTCCGCTGTCACGCTTCAAAATAAAAGCGACAGGCAGAAGAAAACGCAGTGGTTGTATTGCGTTGACCCTCGTTCTTCGCCTTTATTCTGAAGGGTAAAAAAATCACATGAAACCTATAATATTCCGGTTTGTAACTGACCTCGGTCCCACACTTAAAAGGCACCGTGCTCCGCTGGAGATCTGCCTGAGAAAGGTTCCGACCACAAGGAAAAAGTTGCTTTATTGAACAAGTAATTTACAAACATTTATTGAAAACTCCTAAAAACTCCTTTTTTTTACAAAAACATTTGTATCAATAATATGAAAAAAATTTAGTTTCTAATTACTGTAAAGGAAGTCTTTATTCAGCTTCCTGTAATTTGTAATTTAAAAAATATAAATATATAGCTTTATGGCAAGATTGGATATACTGATGCATGTACTATATTGTATTATTATTTTATTATATATATATATAATTGTACAATAAACACTTTATTTCAGTGGCGATATAAGGCTTTGCACAGTTAGCATTTGCATTTGTTTATACATTAATCTTCGATTTTAATTTTATATTTTCCACAGTAATTATTATTTTCCTGTTTTTACTTTTAATCCCCTTTCGTTAGCACATCCTCTATAATAACTGTCGTATTTATAACCATTTACTGCTGTGTTTTTATTCTGTATTATTGTTTGTTTATGTGCTACTACCTCGGGATCAATAAAGTATCTACCTATCTCATAAATTTAGTTGTTTTTGTTGTACAATCTCACATATTTGGATTTGAATTGACAAACAAACTTCTCATCTTAATTTGTTGGAGCCCGTCTCATCTGCATCATGAGGAAGAAGCAGACAGTCGACCAGAGAGAGGAAGAGCATGTGACCACATCCTGACAACACACACACACACACACACACACACACACACACACACACACACACACACACTCTCTCTCTCTCAGAGCCAGTCAGTTGCAGTCGATGTTTCAGGTGAGGTGATTTTATTTTGACTTCATTTCAAACTAAACGTTGACGTTACATCAATGATATTTATTCTCCGATTGTTCGTATTTATGATTTGTACTTTTAATCATCATGTACGGCACTATAAATGATTTAAATACACTGTTTTGCAAAACATCGTATGCTTATAGAAGTTTTAGGGTTTAAATGATGACTTCTGGACAGAACTGATGAAAGTGTTTATCTTCTGAATGATGTAAACTAACTAACGAAAAGTAGAATATCGAATAATTGTGCAAAATTAAGTTTTCACATCTGAATCCAGAAGGTGTCCCTTTAAGAGAAGTTGAGTTGTATCTGTCTCTGGGTGTGAATTCTGAGAAGTGTCCTCTTATCACACTTATTCAAACTTATTCACACATACACATGTAGCTGCTGTGAGGTCTGCATGTCATCAGTAATACAATTAACTAGTTTCTATGTTCAGTTTAGCATTTTACAGTAAAACCAGTTTGAAATCAAAAGAAACCCTGGAACTTGATAAACTTGATAAACTTGATAAACATGAAAAACAAGTTTCTCTGGGCTGAATTTCCTGTTTATTACGTACAATGTTACTAACCTGACTTCCTTTGTGTCTTTCTGCAGATCCTAAGATTCACATGAACACAACACACACACACAATCATGCACTTAAACACACTCAGTGTTAACAGGTGTGTGTGACATCATGTCTGACTGGTGGTCATTTTCCTCCTCCCCTCCTCCCATCATCCATCACTCCTCTCCATCCCAGTCATCTCCCTTCACCTCCCCTCACCCTTCACCCCATACCCAGGTAACCTCCTCTCATTATGTACCACATACCCAGGTAACCTCCCCTCACCTTGCACCCCATACCCAGGTAACCTCCCCTCACCTTGCACCACATACCCAGGTAACCTCCTCTCATTATGTACCCCATACCCAGGTAACCTCCCCTCACCTTGCACCCCATACCCAGGTAACCTCCCCTCACCTTGCACCCCATACCCAGGTAACCTCCTCTCATTATGTACCCCATACCCAGGTAACCTCCCCTCACCTTGCACCCCATACCCAGGTAACCTCCCCTCACCTTGCACCACATACCCAGGTAACCTCCCCTCACCTTGCACCCCATACCCAGCTAACCTCCCCTTACCTTGCACCACATACCCAGGTAACCTCCCCTCACCTTGCACCCCATACCCAGGTAACCTCCCCTCACCTTGCACCCCATACCCAGGTAACCTCCCCTCACCCTGCACCCCATACCCAGGTAACCTCCCCTCACCTTGCACCACATACCCAGGTAACCTCCCCTCACCTTGCACCCCATACCCAGGTAACCTCCCCTCACCTTGCACCCCATACCCAGGTAACCTCCCCTTACCTTGCACCACATACCCAGGTAACCTCCCCTCACCTTGCACCCCATACCCAGGTAACCTCCTCTCACCTTGCACCCCATACCCAGGTAACCTCCCCTCACCTTGCACCCCATACCCAGGTAACCTCCCCTTACCTTGCACCACATACCCAGGTAACCTCCCCTCACCTTGCACCCCATACCCAGGTAACCTCCTCTCACCTTGCACCCCATACCCAGGTAACCTCCCCTCACCTTGCACCACATACCCAGGTAACCTCCTCTCACCTTGCACCCCATACCCAGGTAACCTCCCCTCACCTTGCACCACATACCCAGGTAACCTCCTCTCACCTTGCACCCCATACCCAGGTTACCTCCTCTCATTATGTACCCCATACCCAGGTAACCTCCCCTCACCTTGTACCTCATCCCCAGGTTACCTCCTCTCATTATGTACCTCATCCCCAGGTAACCTCCTCTCACCTTGCACCCCATACCCAGGTAACCTCCTCTCACCTTGCACCCCATACCCAGGTAACCTCCCCTCACCTTGCACCACATACCCAGGTAACCTCCTCTCACCTTGCACCCCATACCCAGGTAACCTCCCCTCACCTTGCACCACATACCCAGGTAACCTCCTCTCACCTTGCACCCCATACCCAGGTAACCTCTCCTCACCTTGCACCCCATACCCAGGTAACCTCCCCTCACCTTGCACCCCATACCCAGGTAACCTCCCCTCACCTTGCACCCCATACCCAGGTTACCTCCTCTCATTATGTACCCCATACCCAGGTAACCTCCCCTCACCTTGTACCTCATCCCCAGGTTACCTCCTCTCATTATGTACCTCATCCCCAGGTTACCTCCCCTCACCTTGTACCCGAGTCCCAAGAAACCTCCCCACACCAGCACCACCTCTACAATCACGACCCGGGTTTAGATAATCCAGATTGGAGCAGAGCTGAACCACCTTCTGAACTTTCCTACCTGCTCAAGAGCTTCGGTTACCAGGTAAGACAGTCGCCCATTATTTTCCAACAAAAAAAAAACGAACCAGAAATGCAGCTGATTATTGATCACAACAATGTATCTGTGTCCAAAACAGAATCAGAGCACTGCTCACCTGGATCTCCAGAACCAGAACCAGTTCAGTGCCGGTGTGACTCACCACCAAGATGAATGGGAGAACCCACACAGACTTTCCTACAACACTCACACACACCTCTCCAGTGGCATCTATGGACCAGGTAACCCATCTAGTCCGGTTCAGGGCACCTGGAGGCCAACTCCACCCCAGCTGCAGTGCCCTCCACTGGGCCCCATGACTGGAGGAGTCGCTCTGGGGAGATGGAGCTCCATGGAGTTCAACTCACCATCCGCTGAAGACTTCTCCGGCACCCAGTTCTTCCATGACAGTTACCTTGATGACTATGCACCCCAGCCCTTCTGTAGCCCCACCACCCCTGGTCCGAGTCCTCATTACCCACAAACCCCAACTTTCTCCATCCCCGGTCCGCAAATGCATCCCAGGACAGAGAGACTAGATTTTAACATACAACAGCTGAGCAGAGATGAGACCCTCAGCTGTCTGCCCCACTCGCATCAGACATCCAGACACCTCCAGCAGAGCAGAAGTGAGCTGATCCAGGACCAGATGGGTGTCCTCGACACCACGGAGAGCTGTTTCTCTCCACATGGAGGAGGCCAGGACGTCAGCAGCGCTGCCCAGTCTCCAGGCCTCTCTGCTGGGCTGAGCTGGAGAGAGGAGAGTGGAGGAAGAGGAGGAAGAGGAAGAGGAGGAAGGAGAAGAGGAGGTGGAGATACACAAAAAGTAATCAAAGTTCTTAATTACAATCATGTTAATTTGAAAATTAGTGAGTAAATAGACTAAAGAGAGTAAGGTAATACGTAAATAAGTAAGTATGTAATAAAGTGCATGTGGTATAAGTACATAAGTAAGCACAAACAAGTTTGTAATTTGTGAGTAAAGTAAGTGCGTTAATAAACAAGTGCATAAATAAGAGACAATATATCATACCATCAGTTTTTTGGACTTATTTTATTGTTAAATTGTATTTTTCAAATTGATTTAAATCGTTTCTGTTCATTTTCAGATGCAACGACCACAACCTGAAACCATCACCCAGGTTCTAAAGTCCAGGTAACCTGAATGACAATGAGACGATGATAACGATGATCTAATGTGATCTATTCCAACGTGTGTGTGTGTGTGTGTGTGTGTTACAGGCTGCTGTGTACGGTGTGTAAGCGTGATTTCAGGAGTCTGCCGGCGTTGAACGGACACATGCGTTCCCACAGCGGCTCCAGATCAGCATCATGCTTGAACCCAGTGGTCCAACCCTCCGCCTCCATGGTGATGCCCGTCTCTGTGCCCGTCCAATCCGGAGGCCCGGCCAAGCCGTGCCGCGGTGGACAGAGGGCGCGGTGCGGACGCCCGTCTCCAACCACGGGAGGCGAAGTGCCGCTCTACCGCAGCCTGTTGCACCAAGAGGAAGAAGAGGATGAGGACGGTGGTAAGGCAGGTGATGACGGTGCACACTACACCCCTCCGCCCGTGCTGTGTCCCATCAGGGCGGGGCCGGGGTTGTACTGCTCCCTCGCCACCAGGGGGCAACAGAGAGTCCAGACTGTGAGGCTGAACAACAACAACCACAGTAAGTAAAAACAAGTCCTGCTAGTGACACCAAGAGGCAGTGATGTTAAACTTTCTGCGTCTGATTGGCAGAAGGACTCGTGGCGACGGCCTCCCCTCCTGCCAGGACACTAATCAATAAGCCGTACGTAAAAAATTATTTAACAGCAAAAAAATGTTTTTCTCACAATGCTGATGATGCTTTTTCAACACTGAGCCTGTGAATCACAGGCGGATCAATGAAGGGCGGCGCTTCCAGGCGGAAATCCCGCCGCTGCGCGTTCGAAAAGACGCAGACGCCGACTCCCACAATGCATTGCTGCTGTGGACGCCATGGGACGAGCTGGAGCGTCCCGTCAGTCAACACAGAGGTGGGACAAACACACAAATGTTCTTGTTGTTGTTATAATGATGATTAGCTTTGGACAATGTTTTGACTGACGCTTTGTTTGTCCAGTTGAAGCTCTGTTGACGATGGCTCGCTCCAGCGTAGTGCCGGGGGGCGGGGCCAGCCCAGAGGGTGCCCTTGATGTCCTATCAGAGTGCAGAGGAGACTTCCTGGTAAAATCTCATTGGCTGTTGATCCAAACTGTGAGATGAGGATAGAATAGGGATCATTTAGGAAATAAGAAGTCAACAACTTTGGGTCTTTTGGCTAGCATTTTCCACCTGCTTCCAGTCTTAATGCTAAGCTAGGCTAAGCATGTCCTCACATCAGCCCCAAGCTCAGACCAACAAGTCCCAAGTTAGGTCCCGAGTCAGATCCTGAGTAAACACCCAAATAAAGTCTAAAGCATTGACCAGCATGTCCTGAATCAAGTCCAAATTCTAGTCTTCAGTCAAGACTAACAAGTCCCAAGTCAAGACCCAAGTAAAGTCCTTAGCCAAAACCAGCAAGACCGAGGTCAAGTCTTAAGTAAAGACCAACAACTCTCAAGGCAAGTCCCAAGTCAAGATCAATAACTTTAGACCAACAAGTCCCAAGCCAAGTGCAGGCAGCCCTAAGGCAGGATTAAGTTAAGTCCCAGGCTGAAACGAACAATTCCTAAGTCAAGTACCAAGCCAAGACCAACTAGTCCCAAATCAAGAGACTTATTAAAAACTAATAAGACATAACAGGTTTTTGTTGATCAAGTGTCCGAGGTTGCTTTTTCACTTTAGTTTTCACATCTAAAAGTAGCCGCATTAACACTGAGGTCTTTGTTTTTGCTCCTCCAGCTGACGGTGGAGAAGCTGCTGTCACCGCCCGAGACCTCCGACAACAAGCACACAGCTCACCGGCATCCAGGTACATACTCTGTTCAATGCCAGCAACCCATCGATGTTTCATGTCGTGGAAACAAAGTGGACCTCCTCCTGATTCTAGATGTGTGTTACAGTCGTCAGTTGGAGCGCAGCAGAGAGGAGGTTGCTGGTTAAATCGCTGCAGCGTCACCAGAAAGACTTCAGCAGAATCCAGAAAGACGTGAGTTCAGACATGAACAACGACAGCTCAAGTGTGTAACTCTGTGTGTAATCTCGTGTTACTGTGTGTTCAGGTTCAGACTAAGTCACTTTCTCAGTGTGTGGAGTTCTATTATCTGTGGAAGAAGAAGCTGAGTCTGAGCGCGAGGACCCCGGCTGGGCTGACCGTCTCTCTGCCCGACACCAATGTAAGAAAAAAGAGAATTCTATTTTTAACTGAAGTTAACTTTAAAAACTTATCTTAACTCAAGTGAGGCTCAATCAGAGGTGGAAAGTAACTACGGTAAGTACATAAAAAACACAAAAGTACTGCACGTAAGTGCAATTTTCAGGTACTTGAACTTTTCTTGATTATTTCCATTTCATGCAACTTTGTACTTCTAAAAGGTAAGTATTATACATTTGTAGTTACTTTACACATGAAGATCATTAATATAACAGATAATCAACGAATACATGATGATGTATTATTTTAGATTAGACTATCAGCAGTATATAAAGTCATTAAATAACTCCACCGTTACCAGCTTTAAAACATTACTGCATCAATAAATATAATCCAGTAATAATATATATATATTATATATAGAATGAGTGCTTTTACTCTTGCTACTTGCATCTGTGTTTTAGGTCAGTAACTTCAGTCGCTGTGAACACAAATGAAACTGAATGAATTAAAACCACCGAAACCAAATTCTTGTCAACACGCCACACACACTGAAGCTGAAAAATACACACAACGAAACACACACTTCCTGTTAGGGCCGTCACGTTTCTGAACAAGCTGTGACTTGACATTTAACTTGTGTGTGTGTGGGTGTGTGTGTGTGTGGGGGGGGGGGTTCAGACCTCAATGACTCAACTTTAATTTTCCATCAGCCACCATTTTCTATTCATTCGGTCGACTTCATCGATTTTTATCGGCTTTATTTTGTAATTTAGATTTAGATCAGTTTGATTCACTTTCAGCTTCGTGTTTCAGTTCAATGTTTGACTGTATGAGATAAGTCAAGTGCCAAGTCAAGACTACAAGTCCCAAGTCAAGACTACAAGTCCCTAGTCAAGACTACAAGTCCCAAATCAAGACCACAAGTCCTAAGGCAAGACCAACAAGTCCCAAGTCAAGACTACAAGTCCCAAGTCAAGACTACAAGTCCCTAGTCAGGACTACAAGTCCCAAATCAAGACTACAAGTCCCAAATCAAGACTACAAGTCCTAAGGCACGACCAACAAGTCTCAAGTCAAGACAAGTCTGAAGTCAAGACTAACAAGTCCCAAATCAAGACCAACAAGTCTCAAGTGAAGGCCAACAAGTCCCAAATCAAGACAACAAGTCTCAAGTCAAGACTCAAGTCAAGGCCAACAAGTCCCAAATCAAGACAAGTCTCAAGTCAAGACTAACAAGTCCCAAATCAAGACAACAAGTCTCAAGTCAAGACTAACAAGTCCCAAATCAAGACAACAAGTCTCAAGTCAAGACCAACAAGTCTCAAATCCAGACCAACAAGTCCCAAATCAAGACCAACAAGTCTCAAGTCAAGACCAACAAGTCTCAAATCCAGACCAACAAGTCCCAAGTCAAGACGATACTTTTATCCATATAGAGTATCGTGATAATTATTGATCTTCTCATTTACTGTTATTTTTAATATTTTTGTTTCTGAGACTCGATAAACAACCTGATCAAGTTCATGTTGACGTTTGTTTCTCACTCCTTCTCTTCATCTGTTTCTTTCCAGGTTCAAAAGTCCTCGAGGTCTCACGCTGCATCATGAACCACATACACACATATATATAGATATATTATATCTATAGATATATATACTGTATATCCTGTACATTTCATTATTAAAGCTCCTACACTCATTGATCGTAGTGCGTTTCTTTCCTCTACGTGTTATTATTATTATATTATATGTTCTTAAACGCATGAAGTTGGATTTAGAGGGAACATCTTTGTTTTCTCTCAGACTGAGTTCAGACTGAGCAGCTCTCAGGTATGTTACATTGTTTTTCTTTCTTCTGCTCCCTCTGGGTCTTTAAAGCCGAACACAACTTCACTTATTACAGCTGAAGACAAGTAAACATGAGACGCTTCAAGCTTTCTGTCCGTCCTCGTACTTTAGGCTATGGTGCATGTCCTCACCTGTCTCACTGTGTCCTCACCTGTCTCACTGCGTCCTCACCTGTCTCACTGTGTCCTCACCTGTCTCACTGTGTCCTCACCTGTCTCACTGCGTCCTCACCTGTCTCACTGCGTCCTCACCTGTCTCACTGTGTCCTCACCTGTCTCACTGCGTACTCACCTGTCTCACTGCATCCTCACCTGTCTCACTGTGTCCTCACCTGTCTCACTGCGTCCTCACCTGTCTCACTGCGTACTCACCTCTCTGTCCTCACCTGTCTCACTCTGTCCTCACCTGTCTCACTGCGTACTCACCTCTCTCTGTCCTCACCTGTCTCACTCTGTCCTCACCTGTCTCACTGCGTACTCACCTGTCTCACTGCGTACTCACCTGTCTCACTGCGTCCTCACCTGTTTCACTGTGTCCTCACTGCATACTCACTTGTCTCACTCTGTCCTCACCTGTCTCACTGTGTCCTCACTGCGTACTCACCTGTCTCACTCTGTCCTCACCTGTCTCACTGCGTCCTCACCTGTCTCACTGTGTCCTCACTTGTCTCACTCTGTCCTCACCTGTCTCTCAGTGTCCTCACCTGTCTCACTGTGTCCTCACCTGTCTCACTCTGTCCTCACCTGTCTCACTGCGTACTCACCTGTCTCACTCTGTCCTCACCTGTCTCATTCTGTCCTCACCTGTCTCACTGTGTCCTCACCTGTCTCACTCTGTCCTCACCTGCCTCACTGTGTCCTCACTGCGTACTCACCTGTCTCACTCTGTCCTCACCTGTCTCACTGTGTCCTCACTTGTCTCACTCTGTCCTCACCTGTCTCACTGCGTCCTCACCTGTCTCACTGTGTCCTCACTTGTCTCACTCTGTCCTCACCTGTCTCACTGTGTCCTCACCTGTCTCACTCTGTCCTCACCTGTCTCACTGTGTCCTCACTTGTCTCACTCTGTCCTCACCTGTCTCACTCTGTCCTCACCTGTCTCACTGTGTCCTCACTTGTCTCACTCTGTCCTCACCTGTCTCACTCTGTCCTCACCTGTCTCACTGCGTACTCACCTGTCTCACTCTGTCCTCACCTGTCTCACTGCGTACTCACCTGTCTCACTCTGTCCTCACCTGTCTCACTGTGTCCTCACCTGTCTCACTCTGTCCTCACCTGTCTCACTGTGTCCTCACTTGTCTCACTCTGTCCTCACCTGTCTCACTCTGTCCTCACCTGTCTCACTGTGTCCTCACTTGTCTCACTCTGTCCTCACCTGTCTCACTCTGTCCTCACCTGTCTCACTGCGTACTCACCTGTCTCACTCTGTCCTCACCTGTCTCACTCTGTCCTCACCTGTCTCTCAGTGTCCTCACCTGTCTCACTGTGTCCTCACCTGTCTCACTCTGTCCTCACTGCGTACTCACCTGTCTCACTGCGTACTCACCTGTCTCACTCTGTCCTCACCTGTCTCACTGCGTACTCACCTGTCTCACTCTGTCCTCACCTGTCTCACTCTGTCCTCACTTGTCTCACTCTGTCCTCACCTGTCTCACTCTGTCCTCACCTGTCTCTCAGTGTCCTCACCTGTCTCACTGTGTCCTCACCTGTCAAAATGTGTCCTCACCTGTCTCTCTCTCCTCAGACTGCCTTTGATTCAACTCAGAAATTGAAGTTAATGTAACTGCAATGTTCTAGTTGTCTCAACATCATTTAATAAGTTGATTGAACATTGTTTCACTTGTTGTTTGAACTTGATACAGTGAGTTGAAACAAAGATTTTTTTTACATTATCAGTCAAACAAACACATTTCTGCATTACTGTAGCTCACGGTTTCAAGTTAAAATAACTTAACCACGTGTTTTCAAGTTCAAAGGATTTTAATTTCTAAATTGGTTTCAACTTAGACTCTTGTTGAAGGAAATTCATGTTTTTCTACAGGACGTGTTTTTCTAGTTTTGGATGTTGACGCAGTGTTTCAGTGTTTATTCTGTAAAACAAACAGACGATCTAAGAGGATAGAACACCACAAACTGCTGCGGATGAGGTGAGTAAGACTTTAAAGACTTTTGTTCACTTCAAACCAGGAGACAAAGTAAAGTCCACATTCTTCTTCTAATCCTGCTTTTAGTGCGTTCTACGCCGTTTCCTGTCTGAAGGGAGCTCCGGGCTATTAATAAAGTTTGACTCCTCCTCGCTCCAAAGGTCCTCCTGCAATGAACACAAGGAAGTCAGAGGAGAAAGGAGAAACAACGAGAAACAACGAGATGGGAGCGCAGGAGGAGAAGAAGAAGAAGGAGGAGGAAGAGGAGGAGGCGGTTCCTCCGGCAGAGAAGAAGAAGAAGCAACAGAAAAACTCCAAAGAAGTTTTTTTCTCCGTCCTGCCGGATCGATACGAACCTCTGATCGAGGAGGTGGACGAGGAGGAGACGCCGGAGGAGAGGACGAGGAGGAAGGAGGAGAAGAAGAGGAAGAGGAGGAAGAAGTTCAAGAAGTACAGGAAGGTAAGAAGAAGGGATGGCCTTTGACCTGAAGCGGTGTAATAATTCATTATTAATGTTCTGTTCATCAATGCTTTACATTAAAGATGTGATGCCACTTTAGGGAGAAACAAAACATATGATCTATAACAGAGTAAGAATATGAATGAAATACACAGACATACGTTAGAGTTAATAAATATCTACAGATAAAAAACAAGTCCATTTTTAAAATATGAATTAAAAGGTAAATCAAGTTCTTTGAAAACCTAAAATATCAATAAACATACCAAACAATTAAAATAATTATAAATGTATATATTACAATTTAAATACACAATAAAATAGAAGTATGAATTAATTAATAATAATGATACATATATAAATATATATATAAATAATTGAGACACACGTTTGAACAAATAAATATGAAAATAGCGATTATGAATAATATAGGACTTAAAAGATGAAAAACCAACGATGTATAAATACATTAATGTTACCACTACAACTAATATTAACCATTATAATACAATATCAAGTTCAACTTTACGCTTATTTGTGTTTAAAATAAAAGCATTTGAACAAAAACACAAAATGTGTTCAAATCTGCATCAAATACTAAAAGTTGTGAGTTTGTTCAAGTAAAGTGCGTCATCAGGTTTATGTTTGTACAGAACGATGAATGAACTGTTTCTCCAGTTAAACCGCTTCTATCTTCAGGTGGAGTCACAGGTTTGAATCTGTCAAACATTGACTCGACCTTTGACCTCAACTCAACTATCAGCCGGCTATGAGACACAGAGAAGAGAAGAAGTATTCTATCAGAGTACTTCTGTACAGAGAGAAACACAGAGAAGAGAAGAAGTATTCTATCAGAGTACTTCTGTACAGAGAGAAACACAGAGAAGAGAAGAAGTATTCTATCAGAGTACTTCTGTACAGAGAGAAACACAGAGAAGAGAAGAAGAAGTATTCTATCGGAGTACTTCTGTACAGAGAGATACACAGAGAAGAGAAGAAGTATTCTAACAGAGTACTTCTGTACAGAGAGATCTATTTGTACGATCAACACGTCTAAAGGTCCCTGATTAACAAACCAAAGTATTCAAATGTAATAACGAACATAACATTTAATTAACATAAACCAAATGTAAAGAATGTATACCGCTAAATATCCACTTCAATAAAATAATATATAAAGAAATCAATAAAATATAACAAAGAAATCTAGAAATAGACCAAACAAATACAATTAAAAAGGAAATATCTTATGTCACCAAATTAAAAAGTAAACATAAATATTAATAATTCATAAAATAAGTAATTATAAAATAATTAATAACACGTAAAATAAATGTAAAACTTTAAATGTCAACCTTGTGATGGCGCTATAAGAAAATAAATCATGAGGGTACATCTTCAGGGAACCATGAATATCTGGACACAGCGAAGCTTTGCTAAGATACTCGTGGTGGCGCTAGAGGAGGGTCAGAGGATCACCATGAACCGTGTCCTCTGGGGACAATGAACAGGTCTCACTAACTCAGCCTTGCTAAGATACTCGTGGTGGCTCTAGAGGAGGGTCAGAGGATCACCATGAACCGTGTCCTCTGGGGACAATGACCAGGTCTCACTAACTCAGCCTTGCTAAGATACTCGTGGTGGTGCTAGAGGAGGGTCAGAGGATCACCATGAACCGTGTCCTCTGGGGACAATGACCAGGTCTCACTAACTCAGCCTTGCTAAGATACTCGTGGTGGTGCTAGAGGAGGGTCAGAGGATCACCATGAACCGTGTCCTCTGGGGACAATGACCAGGTCTCACTAACTCAGCCTTGCTAAGATACTCGTGGTGGCGCTAGAGGAGGGTCAGAGGATCACCATGAACGTGTCCTCTGGGGACAATGAACAGGTCTCACTAACTCAGCCTTGCTAAGATACTCGTGGTGGCGCTAGAGGAGGGTCAGAGGATCACCATGAACCGTGTCCTCTGGGGACAATGACCAGGTCTCACTAACTCAGCCTTGCTAAGATACTCGTGGTGGCGCTAGAGGAGGGTCAGAGGATTTTTTATTTTTATTTTTTTTATTTATTATACTATATTGATCCCGGAAGGGGAAATTTGTCTCTGCATTTGACCCATCCCTGTATACAGGGAGCAGTGGGCTGCCAATGACAGGCGCCCGGGGAGCCGGGGGTTCAGTGTATTGCTCAGGTACACTTCGACACGTGACACGTCCCAGCCGAGGATCGAACCGTTGACCTTCCGGTTACCAGACAACCCTCTTAACCCAGTGAGCCACGGTAGAGGAGGGTCAGAGGATCACCATGAACGTGTCCTCTGGGGACAATGACCAGGTCTCACTAACTCAGCTTTGCTAAGATACTCGTGGTGGCGCTAGAGGAGGGTCAGAGGATCACCATGAACCGTGTCCTCTGGGGACAATGAACAGGTCTCACTAACTCAGCCTTGCTAAGATACTCGTGGTGGCGCTAGAGGAGGGTCAGAGGATCACCATGAACCGTGTCCTCTGGGGACAATGACCAGGTCTCACTAACTTAGCCTTGCTCAGATACTCGTGGTGGCGCTAGAGGAGGGTCAGAGGATCACCATGAACGTGTCCTCTGGGGACAATGACCAGGTCTCACTAACTCAGCTTTGCTAAGATACTCGTGGTGGCGCTAGAGGAGGGTCAGAGGATCACCATGAACCGTGTCCTCTGGGGACAATGACCAGGTCTCACTAACTCAGCTTTGCTCAGATACTCGTGGTGGCGCTAGAGGAGGGTCAGAGGATCACCATGAACGTGTCCTCTGGGGACAATGACCAGGTCTCACTAACTCAGCTTTGCTAAGATACTCGTGGTGGCGCTAGAGGAGGGTCAGAGGATCACCATGAACGTGTCCTCTGGGGACAATGACCAGGTCTCACTAACTTAGCCTTGCTAAGCTACTCGTGGTGGCGCTAGAGGAGGGTCAGAGGATCACCATGAACGTGTCCTCTGGGGACAATGACCAGGTCTCACTAACTCAGCCTGTGTTTCTCCGTCTGGCAGAATGCGGGCAAAGCGCTGCGGTTCAGCTGCCGCTGTCTGATGCTCGGCTTACAGAACATGGCCGCGCTCTACTCCACCCCCGTCTCGGCTATGTCCGTCGTGGTGACGGAGGTTCACCGAACCGCCGCCAGCAAAGCATGATGGGACACGGACAGAGCCACTGATGTGGACGACACCCTGCAGCATGAAGACATTCTGGTCTTCTTTTAGTTTGAATAGGACTTTATTGTTCCTTATTTATCATGACGAAGGAATCGGTTTAAAAGGAATGTTTTGGATTTTACGATAATTCAAAATAATACAAATAAAATACTTTTTCAAGCTGTTAACTTCTTAGTGTAAGAGCAATATGTACGCCTCCTTTGTATTATATGTTTTTCATACGTTGTGTAAAATATGTGATGAACTTTAAATTCCGTTCTTATTTTTCTGTGTGAAAACTACAATTTTCTATGTTTTCTTCAATAAATGTTCTTAAACCGGATCTGCGTTCTGTGTCTCCTCACTTCATTCCCTACCTCCTTGCATCCTAACCCTACCTACGGCTCCAGTCTGTTGTTCTTCAGCTCACCTCCAATAAAAGAGGAATGCGTGTTGTTCAGCTCATCACAGGTCAAATACCGCTCAAAACTCATCTTGTGACGTTTGTTCCCAATTTGTTTTCTGATCCTGTCAGAGGATCGATTTGATCTTATCTCGACACATGAACATCTGAATGACTCAGTTGTTGAAGATGTAACGCATTCGATGACCAGAGGGTGCCGCTGCATCACTGCACATGGAGTCCTCCCGCCTCCTTATAAGGGAAAGGAGGCGGGGGGAGAGCTCGTGGATGAAAGTTCACTTTAAATTTGACCCGTCTGCTGTCAAGTCAACAACTCTGCTGGTCAGCAGCTGCTGTTCAACCAGACACCAGGACACAGTCAAGACGTGGAGCTCATGATGGATCCTTTAGGAAGAACTGGAGTATAGAAAGAAATAAGAGACCTGTTCTGGACCTGTTCTGGACCTGTTCTGGACTTGAGGGAGGCCATGTCTCCGCTGCAGCTGTCCGTGTACTGGCGCCTCTCCCTCGTCTTCTTCTTCAGCTCTTTCCTCTTCTTTCTCGACGTTTTCGCGGCCGCCGTCGTCGGGGCATCTTGTGGCCCCGGCAACAGAACGGAAGACGACGCCGGGGCCAACCAATCACGGCCCGGCGAGGTCTCGGAGAGCGGGAACCGAGACGTGAGTGATGTTCACGTTTCTCCTCGATATTCCTGTAATATTAGAACTTCTATTTAATATTCATACACTTTGTGTATTTGTAAGATACTTTTTAAAACAATGATGTCTGCGTGTCAAAAACAAGGTTACACAACAAATAACTGCACAGATGAAGCGGGACGTTAATGTGCAACACGGAGCTGTTAATGTTTCCGTCTGCTGTTCGAGGAACACGTCAGGATCTGAGTCGTGTTTATTGCCAAATACGTGACACAAGACATTTGGCTCGGCACACAGCGCAATAGTAGAACACCTCATTTAAAAACAGAAAATACAAAAATACAAATCAAATAAGTGAACGAGATGTGGTTGAGATTCGCAAAGGTCCGGTTAATGTGTCAAATGATTAGATGCAACCAAATCGTGTACTTGCACACATTGTTTTGGTGTGTGTGTGTGTGCGTGTGTGTGTGTGTGTGTGTGTGTGTGTGTGTGTGTGTGTGTGTGTGTGTGTGTGTGTGTGTGTGCGTGTGTGCGTGCGTGTGTGCGTGAGTGCGTGCGTGTGTGCGTGTCAGTCAGTGTGTGAGTGGACGGACTGGTTGGCCTACAGTCAGACTCTCTACATGGTCGGTCTGCTGCTGGGATCGCTGGTGGGAGGAGCCTTATCCGACCGGTACGACACAAACAAACACATTCAAATTCATCTGCAGCTGTTTTTCCCGCCGCCTTTAATGAGCGCCTTTGTATTCTGCAGGTACGGGAAGCGCACGGTGCTGCTGGTGTCCGTGTACGTGCACGCCGTTTGTGGGCTCGTGCCCGCCGTCCTTCCTCAGCCCTTCCTCTACCTCGCCGTTCGCTGTGTGACGGGCGTTTGCTGTTGCTGCATCAACATCTGCTCCTTCAGTCTGGGTAAGCTCCTCCTCCTCCTCCTCCTCCTCCTCCATCGTTGTTACCAAACTGGCCTCACTGGGTCACGGTTCACTGGGCGTCCGGTGAGTTTTATTGGACCACAGCGGGACACGAGGGCGATGAAGAACACGTGTCCCGGATAAAGACCGAGTGCCAATGAGGAAAGACAGTTTCCAGCAGCTTTTTGACCTCTGACCTCTGGTTGAGACTGAGCGGGGGGGCAGCAGGTTCATTAAAACCAACTTCCTGATGATTCCAGACCAGGAGACAACCTCCGGTTCTTTAAGTGAAGCCAAAGCTTCATGTGTTGAAGCTGCATTCTCTCTAGTGTCCACCAGGGGGCGACTCCTCTGGTTGTATAGAAGTCTATGAGAAAATGACTCTACTTCTCTCTTGATTTATTACCTCAGTAAACATTGTAAACATGAGTTTATGGTCTCAATCTCTAGTTTCAAGTCTTCTTCAATACAGCATGATGTTCATTTAGTACATTATGGTCCATTTAGAGTCACACAGACCATAAAGCAGGGGATGCTTTAGGGCGGGGCTACACGCTGATTGACAGGTCTCTGCCAGAGACGTATACGGCGTCTCTACGTCACTCCTCCTCAGTCCAGATGTGGTCACTTCCTGTTCACTGATTGCAAAAATGACAAGATGGCGACGGCCAAATCGCCGAACTCGAGGCTTCAAAACGTCCACAAACCAACGAGAGACGTCACGACGACTACGTCCACTTCTTATAGACAGTCTATATTCCAGCCCCTATAACACAACTAAAACCGATAGGGTTCGTCCTCTGGGGAGCAGGACTGTGGTCAATAGAGGTCTTCATAGGTCCACTTGGTTCCTAGTATATATTTCATAGTACCTGGTTCTTTGTTATGGTACCACGTAGGTTGAGGTTCTTGGTGATCTGAGCCGGTACTAGAAAAGGGAAATTAAAATAATTCCCGATCTGATTGGTGGGAGAGAACCGGCACCTGAGCGACACGCCGTAAACAATACGATTCATTCCACCCGGTTCCCCAAAGTGAGCCGGGTATAATTTGGGCGTTTGTTTTATCCACAGCCGTGGAGTGGACGCGTCCGGCCGCTCGGCTCTGGGCGTCGGCCTTCCTGACGTTCTGCTTCAGCCTGGGGACGATGGGCGGCGCTCCGCTGGCCTGGCTCAGCCCCACCTGGAGATGGCTGCACCTGTCGATGGCCGTGCCTCAGCTCGTCTGTCTGCCGCTCTACCTGTAGGAGCACCCGTCTGTCTGTCTGCCCGTCTGTCTGCTTTGGCCTTTGAGGATTGTTTACAGCTCCCTTTTCCTGTTCCAGTTCGATCCCAGAGTCTCCTCGCTGGTTGTTGCTGAAGAGGAGGACGGATGTTCTGGACCGTTACCGTCGCAACAGTCCTGCAGATAAACAGTGTCTGGACTTGGTAAACACACACACACACACACACACAGTTTCAGTCTGTCAGTGTTTCGTCAATGAGTTGTGTCTTCTGTGTGGAGCTGTTGGAGTCCGACCTGCAGAAATCCACCGAGGCTCAGAAGGAGGAGCCATCTGGAGGCCACGCCCCCAGTGACATCATCCACCTGAGACATCCGACTGTGCTTCTGAGGCTCTTCGTCATGAGCTACCTCAGGTACATATATGTATATACATATGTATATATACACACATATATATATATATATATATATATATACGTATATATATATATATATATATACGTATATATATATATATGTATATATACATATATATATATATATATATAATAAAAGTTGAAGAAAATTATAAGTATGTCAGTTAATATAAAAGTTCATTAAGTTGTAATGTCTTGAGGATAACGTTATACTGTATTTTGAGAATACAGTTAGATTATTTTGTAAGTTGGACAATAATATATTAAGAAACTATAATATATAACATAAAGTTGTAATATTCTGATAATTAAATAATAATTTTTTTAATTAAGTCAGAATATTTCTAGAACAAAGCTGTAATATTCTGACAATAAAGCTGTAATATTTGGAAATTCAAGTTTCAATACATGGAGGATAAAGTTGGAACATTTGGAGAATACATTTACAATATTTTGTCAAATAAATAACATTTTTCAAATTCTAAAGATAAATTTGCTAATATTTGTATTGTCAGGTTGAAAGAATGAACCCTGTAAGAATACAATTTTCATTTTCCGACACATATCTTATAATATTTCAAGAATAAAATTATAATATTTTTGACTTTTTACAATTGACAAAAGGAAACTCGTACTTGCTGTCTCTGAAGCTTTCATCGACATCTTTGGTGAACTCAGGCAACGTGAAGGCCAGGAACAGACCAGGTTCAGGTTCAGGTTCAGGTGGCTGGAAAGCAAAGGCATAATTTTCCATATTTGTGAAATTGTATGTTTCAAATTTCCACTTCAACTCTATCGTACAGTTGTATGTTTACAGTTAAATGTTACTTCATTTTTCGGAAACTACGAAACCCGTGAAATAATCGGATGAAAAGGGGCGGGACTTAATAAGTGACGTACAACCTGTGTTTGTCCTGCAGTGCAGTGTCAGCGATGACGTACTTCGGCATCTGCATGAACATCGGCTCTTTTGGCGTCGACGTCTACTCCGCCCAGTTCTTCTCCGGCCTATCGGAGGCTCCCTGCTTCCTCGTCCCGTTGGTTCGCCTGGGACGGCGGCCAATCAGCATGCTCGCTTTTTTCCTAAGCGGAGCGGCCTGCTTCCTGTCGTTGCTGCTTTCCAGATACAACGGTGTGCATCTCAGATAACAATATATCTGTGGTCCTGTGTCATCAGATGTGTATTAATCCTGCATATTACAGATGTTGTACTGTAGTGATATCAGCCGCAAATTGTATTTTTACTTTGATTGATGCTGTCGATACTACTACTCTTATCGGTACTCCTTATTGGTTCTTTTTTATGAGACTGCGGACAGAACCGTTGTGTGTGTATATATATATATAGATATATACATATATCTATATATGTATATGTATACGTAACTATTTATGTATTTATAAATAGGTCTCGCTTTTGTTTGCTTGTTAATGCTTGAAGAACAGGTTTATTGATTAAATATTGTCTTTTTACTCGCAAATGTAACAATAAGTTGACAAAGTTATCACTTCCCCTGGTTCTAAAATGTTAAAAAGTGATAACAAAAGAGCCTATACATCGGAGGTTATCAATGCTTTGGCCAGTTTAATACTGTGTTTCGGTACCCGTTACTATAAATAGCAATGACACTCGACTTTAGGGGCGTACAGTGGTGTATCATCAGCATGGAGTCGGATGCTTATTTAGTATCCCTTAGCTTATAAACATGATTATAAAATGAGCACGAATGAATCCACTCTAAGTCCAGGACGTCCTGTCTGCGCTCGAAGCTCCGCACTAAACTGATCAACGTTATTGATGGTAATCGGGTACTCTGTGATATCTACTGTGTGTGTGCAGGCAAGCCGGTGGTGGTGATGAGTCTGGCTCTGCTGGGGAAACTCTGCATCCTGGCTGCAGTCTGCATCGCCACCCTGTACAGCATTGAGCTGTTCCCCACTGTGGTTAGGTAGGTATACATATGTATATCTGTGTTGGATATATAATGTGATATATATATATATGTATATATATCTGTGTAGTATATATAATGTGAACCATGTCATTATAACCCAGACAGCGGTGCATGTCCTTGGTCAACCTGTCTTTCCGGCTCGGTTGCTTGGCCAACTCCCTGGTCCCTTCCACCCCAAACGGGACGATCTCATTGGCTGCCATGGTCGTGTACAGCAGCGCACCAATCGTAGGCTGCGGTTTGTGCCTGCTGTTGCCAGAGACCAGCAGCGTCCCGCTCCCGGATTCGGTTGAGGACTGTGACAGGCAGCCTCGGCCCCGCCCACCCAGCATGGCCGCCCTCTGGAGGACATGGTGAGAAAAACACAAACTATATATCCTCATCGTCCTCAGGCGGGAGGTCACCTACTTCCCGTAGTCGTCACCTACTTCCCGGGGAGGTCACCTACTTCCCGTAGTCGTCACCTACTTCCCGGGGAGGTCACCTACTTCCCATAGTCGTCACCTACTTCCCGGGGAGGTCACCTACTTCCCGTAGTCGTCACCTACTTCCCGGGGAGGTCACCTACTTCCCGTAGTCGTCACCTACTTCCCGGGGAGGTCACCTACTTCCTGTAGTCGTCACCTACTTCCCGGGGAGGTCACCTACTTCCCGGGGAGGTCACCTACTTACCGTAGTCGTCACCTACTTCCCGGGGAGGTCACCTACTTCCCGTAGTCATCACCTACTTCCCGTAGTCGTCACCTACTTCCCGTAGACGTCACCTACTTCCCGTAGTCGTCACCTACTTCCCAGGGAGGTCACCTACTTCCCGTAGTCATCACCTACTTCCCGTGGAGGTCACCTACTTCCCGGGGAGGTCACCTACTTCCCGTAGTCATCGCCTACTTCCCGTAGTCGTCGCCTACTTCCCGTAGTCGTCGCCTACTTCCCGGGGAGGTCACCTACTTCCCGGGGAGGTCACCTACTTCCCATCGTCACCAACTACTTTAATTTGTCGTCACCAACTTCCCGTTGTCACCGCCTCCTTCCCGACTTGTCGCCAGAGTTCTACTTCCTTTAGTCTCTGCCTACTTCCTGTTCTGACTGCCTCCTTCTCCGTTTTTGTCACCTATGTCCCTTCATCACCGCCTACTACCAGTTGTCTTCAACTACTTCCCGCCATAGTAACCTACTTCCTGTCGTGAATCAACAAATCAACACTCTTATACATAAAACATGTTGGTTATTTCTGTCGTGTTTTAACCTGAAAAGTTCCAATTAAGTTTGAACCAGAAAGTCTTCAAGATCAACTTTAAAATCTTTGAAAGAAAACACACACACTAGATTAAACACACAGCTGGAAAGTTAATCACAGTGTTGATTCATGCTGAGTGTGTGTGTGTGTGTGTTTTCAGGAAGCTGGTGAGCAGCCAAACCAGGAAAACTGAGACACTCCCTGCAGAGAAAGACGACACGCACACACACACACCAAACACACACACTGCACTGATATAAACACACACACACACACCAAACACACACACTGCACTGATATAAACACACACACACACACACCAAACACACACACTGCACTGATATAAACACACGCACACACACACACCAAACACACACACTGCACTGATATAAACACACACACACACACACCAAACACACACACTGCACTGATATAAACACACACACACCAAACACACACACTGCACTGATATAAACACACGCACACACACACACCAAACACACACACTGCACTGATATAAACACACACACACACACACCAAACACACACACTGCACTGATATAAACACACACACACACACACACCAAACACACACACTGCACTGATATAAATACACACACACACACGCACACACACACCAAACACACACACTACACTGATATAAACACACACACACACACACACCAAACACACACACTGCACTGATATAAACACACACACACACACACACCAAACACACACACTGCACTGATATAAACACACGCACACACACACACCAAACACACACACTGCACTGATATAAACACACGCACACACACACACCAAACACACACACTGCACTGATATAAACACACGCACACACACACACACACACACCAAACACACACACTACACTGATATAAACACACGCACACACACACACCAAACACACACACTGCACTGATATAAATACACACACACACACACACCAAACACACACACTGCACTGATATAAACACACACGCACACACACACCAAACACACACACTACACTGATATAAACACAGGCACACACACACACCAAACACACACACTGCACTGATATAAATACACACACACACACACACCAAACACACACACTGCACTGATATAAATACACACACACACACACACCAAACACACACACTGCACTGATATAAATACACACACACACACGCACACACACACCAAACACACACACTACACTGATATAAACACACACACACACACACTACACTGATATAAACACACACACACTACACTGATATAAACACACACACACACACACCAAACACACACACTGCACTGATATAAATACACACACACTCACACACACCACACACACACTACACTGATATAAACACACACACACCAAACACACACACTACACTGATATAAACACACACACACACACACACCAAACACACACACGACACTGATATAAACACACACACACACTGGACTGATATAAACACACACACACACTGGACTGATATAAACACACACACACACTGGACTGATATAAACACACACACACTGGACTGATATAAACACACACACACTGGACTGATATAAACACACACACACACACTGGACTGATATAAACACACACACACACACTGCACTGATATAAACACACACACACACACACACTGCACTGATATAAACACACACACACACTGCACTGATATAAACACACACACACACACTGGACTGATATAAACACACACACACACACACTGGACTGATATAAACACACACACACACACTGCACTGATATAAACACACACACACACACACACTGCACTGATATAAACACACACACACTGCACTGATATAAACACACACACACACACTGGACTGATATAAACACACGCACACACACACTGGACTGATATAAACACACACACACACACACTGGACTGATATAAACACACACACACACTGGACTGATATAAACACACACACACACACACTGGACTGATATAAACACACACACACACACACTGGACTGATATAAACACACACACACACACACTGGACTGATATAAACACACACACACACTGGACTGGACTGAAGTAAAAGTACTCATTATGCAGAAAGTCTCCTTTATTAAATATTATAGTATAGTAGTAGTATAAGTACCTCAGTATGTACTTATTACAGTATTAGCATCAGCAGAAGTACTCATGCAGAATCATTTTAGAATTATTGATGCATTACTGTGTTTATTACTTTAATGTTGTTAAAAGTTGTTTTAAATACTGCTGGTAGTTTTATCTGTAATACAACTTGTAAATGAAAGTCGTAAATGTTCTGGATTGTATTTGTAAATATTAATGAGATTATCAGAGTCATGGCGTCAGATTCCATTTGTACAGTTGCAGCGCTCTGCAGGACGACCTGCAGTCACACTGTCAAGAAGAGTTGAGATCACAGAGAAGCTGCCTTGAATAAAATGCATACACGATCAGGGGAAAGGTCAGGATAAAAAGATACTCAGAGATTGAAAGTTAAAGTGTAATCGAAAGATAAAGTTTATGATCATTATATAACGAATGTGTAATGCATAGAGTGATTTAACAAATGTAAAGCTGATTATAATAATCATCTGTGTATCAGAGTTGAAATGTGAAGAGTGTGTGTCAGAAGAAGGTTTTGGGGAAGTGAGGAAAAGCAGGGGGCTGAGAGAGTGAGATCAGAAACAGATGTCTAACAACTGAGTTCTGAATGGTTATCCTAGTGACCTATCCACTTAACAATCCCTTACGGTTTTAGATGTAATCCTAGCCGTTAAAACCAAACCTGGCAATTTACCAAGAGCCCGGATCCAAAAGAGGGAAGCTGCCATAACTGACGCGACAGGTAGGAGCGCCCGGGGCCAGTGTGGCCCCTCGGCCGAGTGCGCATTTACCGGAGGAAGCAGGGAAGACGTCAGGAGTAACGGTAGTTAGCAGAGCCAGGCGAGTTTCCTCGCAAGAACACCAGCTCGCCAATCTTTTAATAGAGAGCTGAGTCAATAAATAGCCCCGTATCGGGCCAGAGAACCCCCGGATCTCACACGTGGCGTCCAACAAGAAGAAGAACCCCGGCAGCCGAGAGAGGCTGTCGTTCGTGTACGAAAGGCCAGAGGAGAAGAGACTTGGGTAGAAAGTAACGCTGCCCAACGCTCAGTGAAGTCCGATTGCGAGACATCCACGCATCGAAGCTGCGCGTGGTATTTACAAGCCAGCACAGGAGAAGCCGCAGACGTCGGAGGAGCATCGACCAGAGACATCCGACGCTGAGAGGGGCCAGAGCCTGATCCCATCCCTACTCAACGTACGCAGAGAGGCTTTGGGAGGAAGGCAACTCGAGACAACAAAGACAAAGTCCAAGATGCAAGAGCAGCAGAACGGACCAGACGTTCCAGGGACCGGCCGGCAGACGGAGGCGACCCAGCGGGACGAGCCAGCGGCCCCGATGAAGGAATCGCCACCGGACAGCAGCGAGGACCAGAGGGACGACGCGGCAGAACGAGCGGCATCGGGAGAACCGACACCGGATAAAGACAACAGAGGCAACGTCCAACATCAGGTCATCCTGTACGGAAGAGGATGGACCACCTGGGACGCTGCCATCCAACAACACCTAACCGACCTACATCAAGAAGAAAGTAGGGCGTCGGTTAAAGGAGAAGTAGAACAGCAGTGCAAAGAGAAGGGTGAAAAGAGCTAGAGTCATAACTGATAGTTATTACTGTGCTCAGGCCCTTAACAAAGACCTGTCCATATGGGAGGAAAATGGGTTTGAGAGCGCTAAAAGTAAAAAAAGTGGCTCATCAAGACCTATGGAGAAAAATAGCCGAATTACGGCTCAGCATGGAGCTCGAAGTGGTGCACCAGAGGGCCCACACGCGAGAAGAAATTCACTGGCAAGGAAACGAGGCAGTGGATCGTTTCGTCCAGATGAGACAAGTTGTCTTTGTTGGGATCGAGAAGTGGGAAGAATTGCCCAAAGGAAGGGTAGTCCCAGAAGAGAGCGTGGAGGAGGTGGTGCAGGCGGTGCATGGCGCACTAGGATATGCAGGCACCGTTCCAACGCAAAGGGAACTGGAAAAGCAGCGACTCTGGATTCCTGAAAAAGAAGTCCGCAGAATCCTAAAAAACTGTGAGTTGTGTGGTCGATACAATGCAGGAAGGAGAGGACAAAGGGTGGGGGGACTCACCATTAAGAAAAGAGGAATCCAAGGAGTGGGGCAGCTGAAGCCAGTTCCGTACTAGGAGAAAACCAGGAACTCAAGAATGGCCACCAACATACAAGATTTACCACCCTACGTCAGAGTGGCCAATGTCAAAGGGGTGGTTACCATGAGAAGGAGTACTACGGGGCTCTGGCCAGGCAGAGCCGTGAAGAAGTTGGGTTACGCAAAGAAGTGATTTCTCTCCGGAGAAAAAGAAGTGTTGCAATGGAGAGAAATTAAGAACGACTGTGTGGTCTGCCTGCTGCCGACCACCCGAGCCGTTGCTTGGCAGGGACCCGGAGACCAGAAACAGCTTTGGGTCACCGGGAGAAGAAAAGAGTTTAACCGCATGCACCATAAGCCGGTGAAGGTTATGGATGCATGCATATGCGGTACATGCCGTGTGGAGAAGTTAACAAGGTTAACCTTCATCACCTAGTGGTGATCGACAGCTGGGAACAGGCATCAGGACCGTCTTCACCATAGGACGACGTGCTCGTCATCACTGCCCCGGCCGACGAAAACCTTCAATACAATATAACACAGTATAAATACTGTGAAGAGACAATACCATATAACACAGTATAAATACTGTGAAGAGACAATACCATATAACACAGTATAAATACTGTGAAGAGACAATACCATATAACACAGTATAAATACTGTGAAGAGACAATAGAATATAACACAGTATAAATACTGTGAAGAGACAATACAATATAACACAGTATAAATACTGTGAAGAGACAATACCATATAACACAGTATAAATACTGTGAAGAGACAATACAATATAACACAGTATAAATACTGTGAAGAGACAATACAATATAACACAGTATAAATACTGTGAAGAGACAATACCATATAACACAGTATAAATACTGTGAAGAGACAATACCATATAACACAGTATAAATACTGTGAAGAGACAATACCATATAACACAGTATAAATACTGTGAAGAGACAATAGAATATAACACAGTATAAATACTGTGAAGAGACAATACAATATAACACAGTATAAATACTGTGAAGAGACAATAGAATATAACACAGTATAAATACTGTGAAGAGACAATACAATATAACAGTATAAATACTGTGAAGAGACAATACCATATAACACAGTATAAATACTGTGAAGAGACAATACAATATAACACAGTATAAATACTGTGAAGAGACAACACAATATAACACAGTATAAATACTGTGAAGAGACAATACAATATAACAGTATAAATACTGTGAAGAGACAATACCATATAACACAGTATAAATACTGTGAAGAGACAATACAATATAACACAGTATAAATACTGTGACGAGACAACACAATATAACAGTATAAATACTGTGAAGAGACAATACCATATAACACAGTATAAATACTGTGAAGAGACAATACAATATAACACAGTATAAATACTGTGAAGAGACAATACAATATAACACAGTATAAATACTGTGAAGAGACAATACAATATAACACAGTATAAATACTGTGAAGAGACAATACCATATAACACAGTATAAATACTGTGAAGAGACAATACAATATAACACAGTATAAATACTGTGAAGAGACAATACCATATAACACAGTATAAATACTGTGAAGAGACAATACAATATAACACAGTATAAATACTGTGAAGAGACAATAGAATATATAACAGTATAAATACTGTGAAGCACCTCATCGATGAGGTAATAGAATATATAACACAGTATAAATACTGTGAAGAGACAATAGAATATATAACACAGTATAAATATTGTGAAGAGACAATAGAATATATAACAGTATAAATACTGTGAAGAGACAATAGAATATATAACAGTATAAATACTGTGAAGAGACAATAGAATATATAACACAGTATTTATACTGTGAAGTACCTCATCGATGAGGTAATATAATATAACACAGTATTTATACTGTAAAGTACCTCATCGATGAGGTAATAGAATATAACACAGTATTTATACTGTAAAGTACCTCATCGATGAGGTAATAGAATATAACACAGTATTTATACTGTGAAGTACCTCATCGATGAGGTAATAGAATATAACACAGTATTTATACTGTGAAGTACCTCATCGATGAGGTAATAGAATATAACAGTATTTATACTGTGAAGTACCTCATCGATGAGGTAATAGAATATAACACAGTATTTATACTGTGAAGTACCTCATCGATGAGGTAATAGAATATAACACAGTATTTATACTGTGAAGTACCTCATCGATGAGGTAATAGAATATAACACAGTATTTATACTGTGAAGTACCTCATCGATGAGGTAATAGAATATAACACAGTATTTATACTGTAAAGTACCTCATCGATGAGGTAATAGAATATAACAGTATTTATACTGTGAAGTACCTCATCGATGAGGTAATAGAATATAACACAGTATTTATACTGTAAAGTACCTCATCGATGAGGTAATAGAATATAACACAGTATTTATACTGTAAAGTACCTCATCGATGAGGTAATAGAATATAACACAGTATTTATACTGTGAAGTACCTCATCGATGAGGTAATAGAATATAACACAGTATTTATACTGTGAAGTACCTCATCGATGAGGTAATAGAATATAACAGTATTTATACTGTGAAGTACCTCATCGATGAGGTAATAGAATATAACAGTATTTATACTGTGAAGTACCTCATCGATGAGGTAATAGAATATAACACAGTATTTATACTGTGAAGTACCTCATCGATGAGGTAATAGAATATAACAGTATTTATACTGTGAAGTACCTCATCGATGAGGTAATAGAATATAACACAGTATTTATACTGTGAAGTACCTCATCGATGAGGTACTTTAAGGACATTTTACTGATGCACGAGGTGTTTGTCACCAACAGAGCAGGAAGGAATGTCTCCACAACTCGATGCTCAGACTCTGACATCACAATGACACATTTCACAGAAACACTTTGATCTGCTTTCAGTGAGTTGACATTCATTCTTCTGTAGTTTTTAGATATTATTCAGAATCTTTAAGATGTCTTTGACAAAAAGAGCAGAAACAGCAAAGTCTCAATAATTAGATTTATTCTTCAATCATTTTATAAAGTCTGGTATGTAAAAGCACCACAGCTTCACCTTCATCATCATCATCATATGTACTGTATGTTGTATATATGAACTGTAACAGATCCCACAAGTGACGCTTTCAAATACTGTTTGAAAAGAAAAGAAACTAAATCTTTACCTGAAAGTTAATGTCAAAAAAAGAAGTTTGAAAAGTGCTTTTATTCTAAAATATCTTAAATCTCTGTGTGTTATTTCCCCCGTTTTAGTTTGAAGGGACAGGAAGTCAGTGTTTGACATTAAATAAACAAACAAAGAGTGAAGGGGTCAGCTGGTGCTGAAATTGACGACGCTGCAAAGTCCCCTGAACGCACCGATGACGAGTGAAGTGCAGAGAAGAAGATGATGATATCAGTTTGTTTTATTTATGTGCATTAAACATTTTGTGGATTTTCTTAAAGTGTTGAAACAGACGACTTCTGTTCTTTTTATTACTTTCCTATTAAAAAAGTAGTAAATCCTAATTTCAATGTAATAGTTGTAAGAAGTAAACGTAATATATTACAACAGTAAAAAGTCCCGTCATTGTTCAATAATGTCCACAACTCATCAGTCCCTAAATATCTAAAACAAATAAAGACTTTATGATGCAGATGTTGGTTTGCTGGAGAGAACAATGTAGTTTGGTAGGAAAGAAACACTTTGAGTGAATGAAGTGCAGATGAGTAATTCGGCTTAAATGGAGCAGATCTTTAACATCTGAAGCTACTTTATTACAGGAAGTACTTTGCTGACTAATCTGCTGATTATTATTTGTTGATTAATTCAGGTTTTGTCATCATATGTCAAATTAAGAAAAGTTGTGAATTCTGACATTTCCATTCATTGGAAACTTCACATTTTTCGTGTTTTTGCTTTAAAAAGTGACGACCGATCGTTTGAGCGTTTTCACCGATTCGTTTCCTTCCATTCGACTCTTCGCTAACGTCTCCGACGCGTCACCCAAACCCTGAGGCGTTCGTCCTTCCCGCTTGCCGTAGAAGCCGCCGCTCCGCTGCACTTCCTCCGCCGGACCACCAGGGGGCCGTCAGTACGTGACGAAGTTGGCGGGGAAGATCCCGACGCGGCCGTCGGCCAGTCGGCCCTCCCACCAGTCGTACTCCGAGTCGGTCTTGGTGACGACGGTGATGCGGTCGCCGGGGGCGAAGCTCAGGTCACCGGGCTGCTGCCCGCTGAACGGGTGCGTCGCCGTGACGACAAGCTGCCCGCTGGCCCCGCCCACTGATGATAAAACATATATACTTCTCTCATTAATGGCACTTTATTTCAGAGGAATGGCTTCATACTTAAGAGCTAAGTTGTTGACTCTGGTAGCGAGTCTCCGTGTGTTCATTCATTCATTCATTCATTCATTCATTCATTCATCAGCTCGGCCGAGCTCCAGCGATTCATCACTCAAGTTACAGTTAAGAGCAGCTCTAACACGAGGTCATCTTTCTACTCATGTCATGTTCCTTTATACGCTGGTTAAAGTAATGAGGTCACTGTTAGGTAGTTGTATTTAAATATATGTATGTATATAAATGTATATGTATATCTGATATCATGTGATGTCGTACCGGCGTTTGGAGAGCTTCTGGAGGCGAATTGATCTGAAGTAGAAAACAAAGTAAAAAGTGCGTTAAAGGTATTTTACATCAGTGTAAATGAAATATGTCTTTGAATTCTGGGCATTTGATGAATAAAACAAACAAACATCAGATTATTAATTGTTAATTAATTTAATTGCAGCTCGAACAGATTAACATCAAATTAACTGTAATTATAATCATTAATATGAACTTTTGGTACTTTTATTAATATTGTTTTATTTAACAGCAGTTTGAAGCTGTGACCACTAGAGGGAGCTGCAGACACACACACACACACAGTCTCACATACACACACACACACGTAACACGCACACATACACACACGTAACACGCACACACACACACACACACACACACACACACGTAACACACACACACACAGTCAGTCAGTCACACACAGCATTACTGATGAGTCGCTGTGTTTATATTAACTGATTCATCAAGGCAGCAAGTTAACAAAAGACCGAATGAAAACACTAATCGATCATCTGGCAAAGGAGGCGAAAGAGGAAAGGAGGAGGTAGTGAAGGAAAGAAGGACACAGTGGAGGAAAGAAGGACATAGTGAAGGAAAGAAGGACATAGTGAAGGAAAGAAGGACATAGTGAAGGAAAGAAGGACATAGTGGAGGAAAGAAGGACATAGTGAAGGAAAGGAGGAGGTAGTGAAGGAAAGAATGACATAGTGGAGGAAAGAAGGACATAGTGGAGGAAAGAAGGACATAGTGAAGGAAAGAAGGACATAGTGGAGGAAGGAAGGACATAGTGGAGGAAAGAAGGACATAGTGAAGGAAAGGACATAGTGGAGGAAAGAAGGACATAGTGAAGGAAAGGACATAGTGAAGGAAAGGACATAGTGGAGGAAAGAACATAGTGGAGGAAAGAAGGACATAGTGGAGGAAAGAACATAGTGGAGGAAAGAAGGACATAGTGGAGGAAAGAAGGACATAGTGAAGGAAAGGACATAGTGAAGGAAAGAAGGACATAGTGGAGGAAAGAAGGACATAGTGAAGGAAAGGACATAGTGAAGGAAAGAAGGACATAGTGGAGGAAAGAAGGACATAGTGGAGGAAAGGACATAGTGGAGGAAAGAAGGACATAGTGGAGGAAAGAAGGACATAGTGGAGGAAAGAAGGACATAGTGGAGGAAAGAAGGACATAGTGGAGGAAAGAAGGACATAGTGAAGGAAAGAAGGACATAGTGGAGGAAAGGACATAGTGAAGGAAAGAAGGACATAGTGGAGGAAAGAAGGACATAGTGAAGGAAAGAACATAGTGAAGGAAAGAAGGACATAGTGGAGGAAAGAAGGACATAGTGGAGGAAAGAAGGACATAGTGAAGGAAAGGAGGACATAGTGGAGGAAAGGACATAGTGAAGGAAAGAAGGACATAGTGGAGGAAAGAAGGACATAGTGAAGGAAAGGACATAGTGAAGGAAAGAAGGACATAGTGGAGGAAAGAAGGACATAGTGGAGGAAAGGACATAGTGAAGGAAAGAAGGACACAGTGAAGGAAAGGACACAGTGGAGGAAAGAAGGACACAGTGGAGGAAAGAAGGACACAGTGGAGGAAAGAAGGACACAGTGGAGGAAAGAAGGACATAGTGGAGGAAAGGACATAGTGAAGGAAAGAAGGACATAGTGGAGGAAAGAAGGACATAGTGGAGGAAAGAAGGACATAGTGAAGGAAAGAAGGACATAGTGAAGGAAAGAAGGACATAGTGAAGGAAAGGAGGACATAGTGGAGGAAAGAAGGACATAGTGAAGGAAAGAAGGACATAGTGGAGGAAAGAAGGACATAGTGAAGGAAAGAAGGACATAGTGAAGGAAAGAAGGACATAGTGAAGGAAAGGAGGAGGTAGTGAAGGAAAGAATGACATAGTGGAGGAAAGAAGGACATAGTGGAGGAAAGAAGGACATAGTGAAGGAAAGAAGGACATAGTGAAGGAAGGAAGGACATAGTGGAGGAAAGAAGGACATAGTGAAGGAAAGGACATAGTGGAGGAAAGAAGGACATAGTGGAGGAAAGAAGGACATAGTGGAGGAAAGAAGGACATAGTGGAGGAAAGAAGGACATAGTGGAGGAAAGAAGGACATAGTGGAGGAAAGAAGGACATAGTGAAGGAAAGGAGGACATAGTGAAGGAAAGAAGGACATAGTGGAGGAAAGGACATAGTGGAGGAAAGAAGGACACAGTGGAGGAAAGAAGGACACAGTGGAGGAAAGAAGGACACAGTGGAGGAAAGAAGGACACAGTGAAGGAAAGAAGGACACAGTGGAGGAAAGAAGGACACAGTGGAGGAAAGAAGGACACAGTGAAGGAAAGAAGGACATAGTGGAGGAAAGAAGGACACAGTCAAGGAAAGAAGGACATAGTGAAGGAAAGAAGGACACAGTGAAGGAAAGGACATAGTGAAGGAAAGAAGGACACAGTGAAGGAAAGAAGGACACAGTGAAGGAAAGAAGGACATAGTGAAGGAAAGAAGGACATAGTGAAGGAAAGAAGGACATAGTGAAGGAAAGAAGGACATAGTGAAGGAAAGAAGGACATAGTGAAGGAAAGAAGGACACAGTGGAGGAAAGAAGATGTTTAATGTCAAACTGCAGTTTTAATGTATTTATTTCCACAAATTGCCGAACATTTCCCAGAGAACTAATGCATATCAGTGTCGTAAACACAATTAACGCAAGTATTCTTGATACTCTGAATATATCATTTAAGAACAATGTGGCCCCGGACCCCCCACCCAGAGGGTCTGAGGGCCCCCCAGCTCCGTCTCCCTGGATCCTGGAGGAACCCGGTGATAAAGAGAATAAACGCAGCTCTACAGTGACATGACTGAAGGTTCTGTATCACAGGACTAAGGAAAGGCATTCCAGACCTTCATCAGCTGTTGGTGCCCTTCTGTCCTCTTCCTATCATCAAAGCTCTGATCAGATTCAGACACGCCCTCGTTCTCTAGTGTTCCTCTTCACATCCATTCATCTCAGACGTGACGAGGAGGGGAGGCGGTAGTAATGTAAACTAGGAAAGAAATAAGAATGCAAGGAAGGGAAAGTAAATGTGAAGAGAGAAAGCAGATAGAAGTGAAGGGATTTAGGAAAGGAAATGTATATGAAGTGTAGGAAAGGAGGGCAAGGAGATAGAAAAGAAAGTAAGAGTGGGATAACAAGTAAGGCCGGTAAGGAAGAAAAGGAGGCATAAGGAAAGAAGGAAGTAAAGGAGGGAGGAAATTGGGTAGTGATGGAAAGCTAGGAAGGAGGTTCAGAAGGAAACAGAACAATAAAGAAAGAAGGAAATAAAAAAGGGAAAGGAGGAGACAGTGGAGAAGACTAGGGGGTAGGAAGGGAAAGGAGGTGGCGGAAAGGTTAGGAGGCATAAAAGGACACGAGGAGGTGAACATTTTCAGAGTGAAGAAAGTTTAACTCACCTGACGTCTCAGATTTATAGACGGAGATGCTCGGGTAGAGGATGTTTTTACCCGTGCTGGTTGGCGGTTGCTGGTAACTGGTTGGCGGTTGCTGGTAGCCGGATGGCGGTTGCTGGTAACTGGTTGGCGGTTGCTGGTAGCCGGATGGCGGTTGCTGGTAACTGGTTGGCGGTTGCTGGTAGCCGGATGGCGGTTGCTGGTAGCCGGATGGCGGTTGCTGGTAGCCGGATGGCGGTTGCTGGTAGCCGGATGGCGGTTGCTGGTAACTGGTTGGCGGTCTCTTCGATGGAGCTGGAGGTCTGGATGGTGTAAAAGACGACTAGAGAGAGAGAGAGAGAGAAAGAAAGATATACATTTTCTTCATAACTGCTGGTAAATTGTTCTTTGAATTCTCTATAATCGTCCCAATAAAATGTATATTTCCACAAAAGACAGAGCCTGAATTTGTTGCAACCACCTCAGCCCGTTCCGTCCCTCATGTGTGAACTCATAGATAATCTTTTGGTTGAAGCCGCAGACGATGATATTTACCTTTGGACGCATGTTCTTGTTGGTCCAGTCGGTGGTGTAGGCCTCGGTGTAGGCCTCCAGGATGTGGTAGAGGTCGTAGCATTCCGACGGTGGCTCCACATCGCCGTTTAAAATGGCCGACGCACGGATGTCTCTCAAGTAGAACCTACAAGGCCACACATGCACTCACATATTCAATAACTATCTTCATGTGAACAACGCTTCAAATGAAGGTGCAGTTGGTTGCCGTTCATACTTGCGGTTGGTTTCTTTGCGTTCGATGAGGCCGGATCCCTCCAGAGAAATACCAGCAAACAATCCTCTGGATCTACAGTAGGTAAAGACCGCCGTCGGGCTGCGAATAGCCACGTCAGCCTCCACGTTCCTGAACAATAGAAAGATAAAGGATGCCGTTACCCCTCTGCTCGTGGAACAACCAAAGATGAGCACTTCTAAATACATAACCATCCACAGTATAACCTTTTTCTTTACAGTCCAACAGTGTTGTACATTTCTTGTTCACAAACTTTTGATGTTCTGAGGTGTTCCACAAGGCAGGATCCTGGGTTTTCTAGTTTGTTTGTTTGTCAGCGCGATAACAGAAAACCTACTGGCCTGATTTGGACGAAGGGTGTCGCATGAGCCGCGGGAAGAACCCAATTTAAAAAAAGGAGTGGATCCGAATCACGGGGATACACTACATTGTGGTCAAAGACCAATAGAACCACCTCCTAGAACCAGAGGACCAGAACCTACACAACCATCACAACTTTCTCAAAGACCACAAGAACCTCCTGAAAGATCACTAGAACCTCCTCCTAGACCTAGAGAACCAGAACCTAAACATCCACTAGAACCTCCCCAAAGACCACTACAGGCTACTGCATTCTAGTCAAAGACCAATAGAACCTCCTCCCAGACCTAGTGAACCTGGGGTATTTCATATTTTTGTCCATGGTCTCAACTGGGTTGCTTTTTTTGCTGGCATGTGACATATTTGCATTATATTTTGTCATATTTTCATATCTTCTAAGTAGCTTTATTTAGCCTCGCCTAGCTTTGCTGTTCTATGCTTTTCAAAGAAGCTTCCGTCACATTGTATTAGGTGTTTCTGGGGAGATGAAACAAGGTACTGTGTCGACTCATGAACTCGTAAAACTTCTTTTTGGAGGAAATCACAGTTTGTTAGCTCATTTTATTTTATGTCTGCAGCACACTTAGTTCACAGGTATTCAGATGTTTACCTGAGACTGAAATACCTGCCCCCCCCCCCCCACACGCACCTGTCGAACCCCTGAATCAATGTCCTTACTCTGAAATTAAGCTTCACGAAGTCACAGTCTCTAAAAATAAAAATCACATCTGATGTAACAGATGTTTTCGCGGTCATTAAACGTCTCCTAACATCAAAATAGAACAGTAAGCTGTAATTTACACCCAAAGAGGTAATTAATGGAAGCAGTTAAGAAGGACGGTGGGAGTACAGGTAGTCACCTGCCCATGGGTCCCACAGCGACGGTGCAGTTCCCGCCCAGCGTCAGGTTCCCGCCCTTTGTGAAGGCCTCGACGGCCCTCCGGTGGTTCAGGATGATCACCATGTCGGACACCTGAGGGAGGACCATTCAGTTATTCATCTCAAAGCTACACTATGGTGGAAAAGGTATGAATCAGCTCTTATATTGATGCTCTTCTTCTTTCCTTTAATAATAAAAACAGTATAATTCAGACGCCATATGTTTTTATTTACATTTGAAATGGTGTTTGCCCCCAAAAAGAAGAAGAATTTCAGGGCTCACTGGCTCAGATTCTTTCCTTATCTGGATGAATAAAGTTCAATCTTATGAAATAAAGACTTGTAGGCGAGGACTCACCTCCACTCCGATCTCGAAGCCTCCTCCCAGGCCGGCGATGCCGATGGCAGACGGTGCCGACCAGCCTGAACACAAACAGATCGATCAGACGAGTTCCAGATGAACCAATGAGGATACAGAAGAACCTTCACGGAGAGATGTCGCTCTTTTCACGATCACAACTTCCATCCAGTTAATAGCTTCACACAATTTAGCCAATCAAATGTTCACCGCGGAGAGAACGGCAGCGTCTGAACATCTGAACCATGTGACGCAGCAGTTATTATAAGTTATGAATGATCTGCTTTATCTCTTTAACCCTGGTTAGATCCATGTAAAACACTTTAATGCTCATCATTATATGATTACTATTGTTATTTCCATCTTTGACCTCTCCTCTTCGTCACAGGCTCTTCAACATGTGCTGCCTTTATTAAAGCGGATGTTTTGGATTGTTTTCATCGGTGCCAGTGTTTTGTGTTTTGGTCAAACTGCTCCTTTAAAAAACAGCTAAAAGCCCTGCAGAGGAGGCGAGTCCGCTCCGTGTGATTTTTTTGGCACGACGACAAAACGGCACCATCCTCCACCGCCGGCGCGTAAATGAGCTTCATGATGACACTCATCAGATGACTGCACGCCGCGGGGAGATCTCACGGAGCTCTTTGATACCACAGCAACGCAAAACATCCCAAAAAGAAAAGAATGTGAAGGAAGAATATGAACAGGATTCCCTGCCCGATACGGTCTTACCTCCTCCTAGACCTAGAGAACCAGAACCGACACAACCACTAGAACCTCCCCAAAGACCAATACAACCGCCTGAAAGACCAGTAGAACCCCCTCCTAGACCTAGAGGAGAACCTAAACAACCACTAGATAGAACTTCCACAAAGACCAACACATTCTCCTGAAAGACCAATAGAACCTTCTACTAGACCTAGAGAAGGAGAACCTAAACAACCACTAGAACTTCCCCAAAGACCACAAGAACCTCCTGAAAGACCACTAGAACCAGAACCTAAACATCCACTTGAACCTCCCCAAAGCCCGCTACAACCTCCTGGAAGACCACTAGAACCTCCTCTTAGGCCCAGAGAACCAGAACCGATACAATTTGTATACTCTTGATGAAAATAGGACTAGAACTTTGCGGTCAGTCAGTCTGGGTCTCACGTCTGTCGGCCAGTCTGGCGATGACGATGCCGCTACCTCCTCTGGCGGTGATCATGAAGCCGGCCTTGATGACGGAGATGATGGCCAGACCCTCTGCCTTCGCTATCACATGGGCTGCAACGCACAAAGAAAACAATACCACAAGCATCAACGTCTCTTCATAGTCTTCCTCAGACGGAGTACTAACGGACAGTTTGTCGTTTTCTTACCAGGGATGAGTTTGTCCGGTCCGTTGCGGTTGGAGATTTCGGTGAAGTCTCTCAGGATCTTGGCGGCTTTCTTCGCCTCCGACTTCAGGTTGGAGGGTATTGGGTTACTCACTGCAACACACAAATTGCACGGCTTATTAAAACACCAACAGTGGATTTGACCTTTCCCATTATATTTTAACCCCACATCAAATCAAAGCTTCCGTCGCACAAAAATGAGTCACAGCAGTCGTCAATGAGCTCATTGTTGGCTTTAATTGATTTTATCTAAATCTGCGGTAAAGACTTTTTAGAAAGCTCTGAATGTGTTTTTTTTATTGGTGGAACAGACCAGACTTGTGTCGCTGGATTGTGATCTTATTGGTTTAAAAAAGCTATTTATTTGTTGTTTTAGCCGACAACACTAATCCATTCATGTCATTCAGCTCTCATTGAGACCTAAAAGTAACAAATCGAGTGCATCGAAAGAGCCGGAGGAACTTCTACATGTCGGAACCGCAAAATTAAATCCACCGTCTCAGGAGCTACGCAGCTAATTTAGTAGTGAAACGTGTGCAACGACAACAAAGGCATTCTGTTGTCATTGAGAAGTCCAGCTTCCTGACCGTGTCATGTGTCAGGAATGTGCTGCTGATGCAGACTGCTCTCTGCTGCCGGACTGCTGATACCGTTTGACAGCAGAAAACAGGTTCTAGTGGTCTTCATCTATGTTCTGTTCATCTATGAGGAGTGTCTGTTGGTCTTTGAGGAGGTTCTAGTCATCAGTGATACGGTTCTAGTGGTCTTCTTTAATCATGTTGGTGGAGTCATTAAGCAGCTGATGAGCTCATTGAAAGGTGAAACAGGTCTGTAAACAAATGTGAATGACATCATTGAAACCAGTTTAACTAGAAGTCAATTATTTAAATAACTACAACTTTAAAGCCTGTTAGAGTTTATGTAAAGACCACTAGAACCTCCTCTTAGACTTGTAGAACCTAAAACACCAGAACCCTCAAAGCCCGGCCCAACTGGAACCATCACATCACCCGACGTTTGTCACCGCCACGTTTTTAATAAATCTCCATTCAGTTATTTTTACAGACTAAAAAACACGTAGAACCTGCAGATCCTGTGGAACCAGAACCAGAATGCAGAGACAGGTAGACAGACGCAGAGACAGGTAGACAGACGCAGGTAGACAGACGCAGGTAGACAGACACAGAGACAGGTAGACAGACGCAGGTAGACAGACGCAGAGACAGGTAGACAGACGCAGAGACAGGTAGACAGACGCAGGTAGACAGACGCAGGTAGACAGACACAGAGACAGGTTGACAGACGCAGAGACAGGTTGACAGACGCAGAGACAGGTAGACAGACGCAGGTAGACAGACACAGAGACAGGTTGACAGACGCAGAGACAGGTTGACAGACGCAGAGACAGGTTGACAGACGCAGAGACAGGTTGACAGACGCAGAGACAGGTTGACAGACGCAGAGACAGGTAGACAGACGCAGGTAGACAGACACAGAGACAGGTAGACAGACGCAGGTAGACAGACGCAGGTAGACAGACGCAGAGACAGGTTGACAGACGCAGAGACAGGTAGACAGACGCAGGTAGACAGACACAGAGACAGGTAGACAGACACATAGACAGGTAGACAGACGCAGACAGGTAGACAGACGCAGACAGGTAGACAGACGCAGACAGGTAGACAGACGCAGACAGGTAGACAGACACAGAGACAGATAGGCACAGAGACAGAGACAGGTAGACAGACACAGAGACAGGTAGACAGAGACAGGTAGACAGACACAGAGACAGGTAGACAGACACAGAGACAGATAGACACAGAGACAGGTAGACGCAGGTACACACAGAGACAGGTACATACAGAGACAGGTAGACAGCTTACAGAACTCTTAACAGACGAATCTTTCAGTTTTAATAAACTTACTTTTCTTTATTTTCCTCCTTTTTCTTCTTCTGGTTGTACACCTGCGGACAGGTGAGTTGCGCGAGCCTCTTTCCTCTCTTTTCACTTCCGCCTCACCTGATTCTCCTAACAGCCCTCCGCGCGCTACCGGAAACCACGCACACGCAGGTCACGTGATAACAGAGGACTCGCGCACACCTGTGCAGGTGAATGCCTTGAGCGACGTCACACAGGTCACGAGCAATAAAGTAAACGTGGCGTTGTCAGGGAGACGGGTGTCGCGCGCACAGCCCCTGACTGAAGGATGTTGGAACAGCTAGGCCGCGCGCTCTCCCGAGGCCCGAGCGAATACCCCCTCAGTTCAGTCTCTCAGGCAAAGAACGCAAACGTAATAATTCCATTAAATAACTCGTTTAAAACTTCCACTAATGTGTGTTTTAAAGTTGTTTCAGCTTCCTGTCTGATAAAGAGATTATATTACTTTATGATTATAACATTCAGGTATGAATATGTGATCAGATATTAATTTACAGCACATTAAATTCAATATTTAATATTTAATTCAATATAAATAAAATATTAATATTACTTAATGTAGTAAAACAATAATGTAGAAATAGAATGAAAGCAACAGCTGACATAAAAATAAGTTAAGACGGGACTTGAAAAAAGACTAAAAGTGACAAAAATTTAACTTTTATTATATTTGCTCATTTCAAGTTTCAGTGTCATTTATTGTTCATATTTCATCATTTTGAGTTTTGTTTTTGTATATAATTCCTCCTGTTTTGCAGACAGAGACTGGAAACCGTCCCCCAGTCACTTTCTCACAGTTAAACGTGATAACGTTATGTCTTTATTCCGAATCCCTGCTGGGAAATAAACTGCCGTCCTGTGGGAGGTCAGAGGTCACCAGTCAGGGGAATAACCCGCGGAGCGGCCATATTGTTTCTCCACATCATTCCTCCAAAACAAAACGGAACAATTCGAATAATAAGCATAATAGCTGTACGTTTAACGAGAGGTTGAGTTGACGTGGCGACCGTGGGAGAAGTCAAAGCTTACACACACAACACTTAATCAAAAACATGTTCTGACTCACAAACACAAAAACATCTCTAAATCATGAAACATGAAGAATAAAAGACACGGAAAACTTAAAGAAACAACCAAAGAATGAACCGAATCACTAATCACACAAATAGTCAGTTAATGATGAGCCAGAAGAGATAAAAGCTTTGTGTACACTGTGTTGTAGTAGTAGAAGTAATAGTAGTAGTAGTAGCAGTAGCAGCAGCAGCAGCAGCAGCAACAGTAGTAGTAGTATACTAGTAGTAGTAGTAGCAGTAGCAGTAGCAGTAGCAGCAGCAGCAGCAGCAGTAGTAGTACTAGTAGTAGTAGCAGTAGCAGCAGCAACAGTAGTAGTAGTATACTAGTAGTAGTAGTAGCAGTAGCAGTAGCAGTAGCAGCAGCAGCAGCAGCAGTAGTAGTACTAGTAGTAGTAGCAGTAGCAGCAGCAGCAGCAGCAGTAGTAGTAGTAGTACTAGTAGTAGTAGCAGCAGCAGCAGCAGCAGCAGCAGCAGCAGTAGTAGTAGTATACTAGTAGTAGCAGTAGCAGTAGCAGTAGCAGCAGCAGCAGTAGTAGTACTAGTAGTAGTAGCAGTAGCAGCAGCAGCAGCAGCAGTAGTACTAGTAGTAGTAGCAGTAGCAGCAGCAGTAGTAGTAGTATACTAGTAGTAGTAGTAGCAGTAGCAGCAGTAGTAGTACTAGTAGTAGTAGCAGTAGCAGCAGCAGCAGCAGTAGTAGTATACTAGTAGTAGTAGTAGCAGTAGCAGTAGCAGTAGCAGCAGCAGCAGTAGTAGTACTAGTAGTAGTAGCAGTAGCAGCAGAAGCAGCAGTAGTAGTAGTAGTAGTACTAGTAGTAGCAGTAGCAGTAGCAGTAGCAGTATCAGCAGCAGCAGTAGTAGTACTAGTAGTAGTAGCAGTAGCAGCAGAAGCAGCAGTAGTAGTACTAGTAGTAGTAGTAGCAGTAGCAGCAGCAGCAGCAGTAGTAGTACTAGTAGTAAGGCAAGGCAAGGCAAGGCAAGTTTATTTGTATAGCACATTTCAACAACAAGGTAATTCAAAGTGCTTCACATAAAACCATTAAAAGCATCAAAACACAAGGCAAAAGAAAAGGAGATTTAAAAACAATTAAAAAACAGTGCAAGAAATAAAATGCAGTAGTAAAATGCAGAAATGCAGGAAATTGATTAATATATTAATTGAACGTGGTTCAATTAAAGGCAGCAGCAAACAGAAAGGTCTTCAATCTTGATTTAAATGAGCTGAGGGTCTCAGCAGACCTGCAGCTTTCTGGGACTTTGTTCCAGATATGTGGAGCAGAAAAACTGAACGCTGCTTCTCCATGTTTAGTTCTGACTCTGGGAACAGAAAGTAGACCGGTCCCAGACGACCTGAGGGGTCGGGATGGTTCATAAGGTAGCAGCAGATCAGAGATGTATTTTGGCCCTAAACCATTCAGTGCTTTGTAAACCAACAGCAGGATTTTAAAGTCAATTCTTTGTTGGACAGGAAGCCAGTGCAAAGACATCAGAACTGGAGTGATGTGATCCACCCTCCTGGTCTTAGTGAGGACTCGAGCTGCAGCGTTCTGAATCAGCTGCAGCTTTCTGACGGACTTTTTACAGAGACCTGTAAACACACCGTTACAGTAGTCCAGTCTGCTGAAGATAAATGCATGGACAAGTTTTTCCAAATCCTGTTGAGACATAAGTCCTCTAATCCTTGATATATTCTTCAGGTGATAGTAGGCTGATTTTGTAATTGTCTTGATATGGCTGTTCAGGTTGAGGTCTGAATCCATAACTACACCTAGATTTCTGGCTTGGTTTGTGGGTTTTAACATCAGTGACTGAAGCTGAGCGGTGATTTTCAATTGTTCGTCATTGGTACCAAAAACAATTACTTCTGTTTTATCTTTGTTTAATTGAAGAGTAAGTAGTAGTAGTAGTAAGAGTGACTAGTAGTAGTAGTAGCACTCTTGAGGTGCTGCAACAGTAAGATGAACATATAGTAAGTAATAGGAAGAAGAAGTACTTTTGTAAAAGTAGTAAAGTAAAAGTCCTGCATTCTGAATTCTACAAAAGTATTACCAAGAATATGTACTTATAGTTTCCAAAGTAAAAGTACTCATTATACAGAGTAGTCTCCTTCAGCGCCCTGAAATACCTGTGTGGCTGTACACGTAGTAATACATCGTATTTTATGAGCTGATCGTATGTTTTCTGTGTAAAATCAAAGCAAATAAATGTAGTGCAGTAAAAAAAAGGACAGTATTTCCCTCTGAGAGGTAGTAGAGTAGAAGTACCATGAAACAGAAATACTCAAGTAAAGTACAAATACCTTTTGGTGAACCTATTCTTCAATAAAACACCTGGATGTAAAAAAGATACTTGTAGATTTAAAGGCTGTGGTGTTTTCACTGATTCAGCTTCAGGTTGGTTGGTTGGTTGATTGGTTGATTGATTGATTGGTTGGTTGGTTGATTGGTTGATTGATTCATTGATTCATTGATTCATTGATTGATTGATGATCGGTCGGTCGGTCTCTATGCTCGGGTTACAGCAGCTTAAACCTCCGTTTTAGTAGCTGGAGTCTGGTTTTTAGGGTCTGGAACTTCCACGGTTCCACGTTAACTTTATTAAATGTGAACACAAGTCCGGTCCATCAGTCACAGCTGACATTCAACCACGACCCTGAAGGCAGCGGCCGTGAACAGCTGATTAGTCTCAGAAAGTACCAGTGTGCCTGTTATTACCACAGGACATATCAAACCTCATCTCTTCCTCCCATGTCACAACATTTACAAGTATCTCATCTATTTAAAGAATAAAAACAATCATGTGTTTTCCCTCAAATGTGTTGTTGTTTTATGAGTCATAACAAAATAAACTCAAAAACCTCATCTGAGCACTGAATACAGTATTAATATATAATCATATAAACTTGAATCTACATTTGTATTGTGATTATTAATGTGAATCTAAAATCTGATCTTCTATTGCTCAAAATAAATTTAATTACAAATGTGAACAAAGCAAAACAGCAAAAACACAAAGAAAGGTAAATCAAATAAAAAGAGAAGAAGGAAGAAGTATTCAGATCATTTTATTTAAGTAAAAGTACCAATATCACACTTAAAAATACTTGTATTAAGTATTTTCAGCTTCATAAATTATCAGTGGTAAAATACACAAATATTAAAACATTGATGTAGTTAAAGTAGTATTGAAAGAACAGTTATTATTATTATTATTATTATTATTATCGTATTTATCGATATTTATTATCGATAAATAAAATGTAAAAGTATAAAGTTGCATTAAATGGAAACAGAGAAAGACAACTTTGTATGTTCTGTGTTCTCCGTCATCCTTCTTTCCTTGATCTTGATGTTTCTTTTCATCTCTATACACATAACTCTCTCTCTCTCTCTCTCTCTCTCTCTCTCTCTCTCTCTCTCTCTCTCTCTCTCTCTCTCTCTCTCTCTCTCTCTCTCTCTCTCTCTCTCTCTCTCTCTCTCTCTCTCTCTCTCTCTCTCTCTCTCTCTCTCTCTCTCTCTCTCTCTCTCTCTCTCTCTCTCTCTCTCTCTCTCTCTCTCTCTCTCTCTCTCGTTGTTATCTTCTGCCTCAATCTCTTCTCGCATTAATCCTCCCTCTCTCTTTAAATAGCCTGCTGGATAAACACCAGTCTCACTGCACTCATCTGTCTTCTTAATGTGTTTCCACTGTGTGTGTGTGTGTGTGTGTGTATCAGAACAGACTAAATCCATAAACCAGTTCAGAACATGCGGTCCCTCATAGACCCTGTTACTCACATAGATCCTTCGTGCACTTGGATTTGCTCTGCTGCTGCTGAAAGCGTTAGCGTTAGCGTTAGCGTTAGCTTTCCTGCGCTCCAGCTTCAACCTCCGGCTGCTTCTGTGTGAAACTGAAACATCTGCTGGATTTTGGATTTTGTGCAACAACAATGTCAAAATTCTCCAATGAATATCATCTTCATTCTCCACCACATGCTTAGTCAGAGTTCAAAGTTCAAAGTCCTCCAGAAGCCGCTTTCCACCTCCTGTAGACTCCTTCGTCTATCCGTCTAGCTAGCAAGAAGTCCTCCTCCAGGTCCTCCATAACATGTCCTCCAGGTCCTCTATAAGCTGTCCTCCAGGTCCTCTATAAGCTGTCCTCCAGGTCCTCTATAAGCTGTCCTCCAGGTCCTCTATAAGATGTCCTCCAGGTCCTCTATAAGATGTCCTCCAGGTCCTCTATAAGCTGTCCTCCAGGTCCTCTATAAGATGTCCTCCAGGTCCTCTATAAGATGTCCTCCAGGTCCTTTATAAGCTGTCCTCCAGGTCCTCTATAAGCTGTCCTCCAGGTCCTCTATAAGATGTCCTCCAGGTCCTCTATAAGCTGTCCTCCAGGTCCTCTATAAGCTGTCCTCCAGGTCCTCTGGTGTCCCTTAGCTTGTAGTCTACGGTGTTCCCCCTAATGGTGGAGCGTAGGAAGTGCATCCCAGACCACCTGAGATATCTCAGAGGGAAAATCAAGACTCGGCTGTTAACTGGAATCTGAGACAATTAGGGACAGACTGTTAACGAGCCTGTCTCACTCACACACACACACACACACATCACAACCTTTCCTGTCACTGCTCATGCTAGCCACGCCCCCGAGCTGTCAATCAAATGTATCCCCCCTGGTATGTGCATGTGTATAAAAGTGTGTTTGTTTAAAGTACACAGTATGTGTGTGTGTGTGTGTGTGTGTGTGTGTGTGTGGACACAGCAGCACTGACCTGGCAGAGCTTCAGGTGTAATTCATCACAGATCACTCTTACCTGCCACAGCTGTTAGTCATCTCACAGCTCCTCCCACAATGCTTCTATTGTATCTGCTGCCGTTTATATCACGTCAATAACTTCATTTAAAGCGGTAGGCCGCCCACAGCACACACTGGAGCATTCTTACATATAATATATAACTCCTTCACCAACAGATGACTTTAAAAACACCAGAATCAGAAATAAAGAAATAAAGAAATCAACCGTAAATGACCCGTAGAAACGGGTGGAAGTGTTGTGTTTCAGTGAGCTGTTGAGCTGGCGGTCACATTCCTCTTGATGCACGTCTACAAGTACAGGAATGTACTCGTCATGTTTTCCTTGTGTAGTAAATGTGCTCCGGCTGCATCCATGGTGCATCCCTGTGATGCTTAACGGCAATAAATGATCATTGGATCCTACATAAACACACGTCAGCTGGCTTTATGGATTCAACAGATTATAGCTCAATAGCATTAGCATTACCACCAGTGGCGGCTGGTGGAAAATGTTCTAGGTAGGGCCATCTTATCAATTTCAGCAAACATCCCAGTATGATTTAATGCAAAAAAAATGTAAGTATCAAATACGCATTATTACTTGGCAGTTAAATATTTAACATGTATTCCAACACGAAAACAATCAGTAAATAACACTTCTATAATATAATATAACATGTTTATTTATTGAGATGCCCCTATGGACCTTGTTATAGGAGGTAAAGATCAGGAGAAGTAAACATGAAGTGTAATTATGAATACTGATGTTAAATTAAGCTATGATGAGTTTTCACTGTTAATTTAACATCTCTATTACATGTTGATGCCTCCATGACCAAGTTAAGATGAGACTGAGGACAACTATGTAGAAGAAAAGATGTTCACTTTGTCTAATATGTAGCTTGACAGAGTTCTCATGTGTGTCCTGGTGTTCTCATGTTTCCTTACCTCCTCATCCCTCACTCCCTACCCTGGTGTTCTCATGTTTCCTTACCTCCTCATCCCTCACTCCCTACCCTGGTGTTCTCATGTTTCCTTACCTCCTCATCCCTCACTCCTGTAACTGTCCGTGCTGGATCCGTCCCCGTTGTTTTAAAAAGCTAAATAAATTATTAGCATGACATCATCCAGCTAGCCAAACCTGTCTGGTGTTCAGCTAGTACAGAAGCTTCGCATGTACTGCTTCCCTTTCCCGCGAGTCTGCTGTCTGATTGTGAGGTCAGGCTGATCTGATATCAGCTCTTTGGCTGCAGAATCTCCACCAAAGTTCTCCTCTCAAACGGGTCTTGGAGGAGGAGCGCTGGCGCCTGTAGAGACTTCTCCTGACGAGAACGCGCAGCGAGGGGGGCCTGATCGTTCTGGCCCCAAGCTGAATCTATTTGAGGGTGCTGATTGGCTAAATTGTATGTCACTCATTTATATCTTGAATCAGCAATTGGCTAAACTGCTTCATAGACCCGCCTCTTTTGGGCCAAAACGATTAGGCCCCCCAAGCTGCGCGTTCTCAGAGTGTCGTGCACACAGACAGAGAGCACGAGCAGAGAGCACACAGGCGGAGAGGACGAGCAGGAAAAGCATATATTTTGCGCAGATATCATATTTTACACACATTACTGGGTACATTCCATAGTTCAAAAACACAAATATTGACAATTTGTATAATTTATGATTATTATAATTTATTTTTTTCCTTTTTTGTGTGGCTCATGGTGGGGCCATGCCCCATGGCCCTCTATTGACCAGCCGCCACTGATTACCACTCATTTAAACTAAATCCATCTTTTATTTATCATTAGTGCCTCAATGTTGTATTTTGGAGATTTTTATACCTTTTTTATTAATTAGAGTTGATTTGATTTATCTGGTTACATTTTGAAGTTATTGTTCCAGTTCTTAAAATGAATCAAACTTATCGGAGAGTTATCCTGAAAGCAATGATGTTAAAGTTCAAAGATCCACTGAAGGCTGAAGGCTTTGACTCCAGCGTGAGACCTTTGTTGCACGTCTGTCCTCGACTCCGTCAAATAAAGGCAGAAATAACCCCAGAAAATCATCGCTGCGATAAGAATAGGAACCAAGACATGAGGTTAAAAGGAACCAGAACCTAGCCTCAGGACGGTCACGTGGACTGTGGGAATCAGGATTTGTTCCTCTGATCATGTGACTGGTTTGATTCCCACAGAAACACATCCATCAGGACCATGACATGAGATAAACTGATTCATCATTTGTCTTCTTTACTTGTGCATGCCAACAATAAACAAAACTTTAAAAAATGTTGCTGTATGCCAGTACGAATGGTTGGAGTATGACGCCAACTCAGGACTAAGTGATGAACCTTATTATGAGACAATTATCTTCAGAAATATGAGATAGAAAAAAGTGAAAATCCCTCTCCTATTGTGAACCAACCAGGATCAGAACCAGGATCAGACCTGGAAACGTTTACCGCATCGAAGGCGGGCCAACGTCTGCTCACGTATTTCAAATGGAGCCAACATGGCGGCTCGTTTGGAAACTTTCTGACTCCACGAATATAGCAGATAATAGTCATATTATTCTGAAAAGCTTTGAGGCGAGAAACAAGCCACGAAGCTGCGGAATCTGTCTTCATTTTACTTTGACAACGGTTAGTTTAGACGTATTTTGGGAGTTTGTAGTAGTGGCGAGTCGCTATTCGCAATGGTTTATGGGATGAGTAGGTCCTTCACTCTTAAGATAAGTATGAACGAACCAAAGAGGCCCATTGAGCCCAACGCGGAGTTCTTTGTCAAAGGTACAGGACATGAAATGTGTGTCTTTATGCTGTCAAAAAGAGTTGAGATCCCAGGACCAGCCTTAAATGAGGAATATATGGTAGGCCTGTAAATTAGGTTAAAGGGACACAAAGCGTAAAATTAAGAGTTAAAAGATGAAATCGAATAATTATTTTAAAGCAAGCAGGTATTACATAACAAATGTAAAGTGATTTAAACAAATGTCAACCTGATAATAATAATAATAGGTGTATCTGAGAAAGAGTGCAGGCTGTGTGAGTGTTTAAATTGAGGAAGTGAGCAGGGTGAGGGCCTGAAAGATGTGGAAATAACTGCCGTTGAGAGAAGGCACAAAGCTTAATAATGAGGAAGGAGGAAATCTAATAATTATTTTAAAGCAAGCGTGTGCTAAATAAAGCGATTAACAACTGTAACTGTGATTATGATAATTGTAACAATGATTCTGATAACCAATCTGAGTTAGAAATGTGTGTGTGTGTGAGCGAAAGGGGAAGTGAAGATGCAGAGACGTTAGGATTGCAAGATCAGGCCTACGGAAGGCAAGGTGATTTCCACACATCCACAGCATAAGCACACACACACATAATGATGAAGAATGAATCATGTTCCGAGTGAGGAGAGGGGGGGGTCAAGATAACCCAAAGGTATTATAAAAGAAGTGACCCGCTAACAGACGAGAGGATAACGTCGTAAGAGCCATCCTAGTGCTCCACCTGAGAGGACCCTGGACTTCGCTCGACAGACGCAGCGGTGGACTTCGTCTCTGCTCAAGAAAGAAGAAAAGAAAGAAGAAAAGAAGAAAGACGAGAGAAGCAAGACCGAAAACCAACCGAGAAGGAAGATCCAAGTGAGAAGGAAGAATCCACCCGAGAAGGAAGAATCCAACCGAGAAGGAAGATCCAACCGAGAAGGAAGAATCCAACCGAGAAGGAAGAATCCAACCGAGAAGGAAGAATCCAACCGAGAAGGAAGATCCAACCGAGAAGGAAGATGCAACCGAGAAGGAAGAATCCAGCCGAGAAGGAAGAATCCACCCGAGAAGGAAGAATCCAACCGAGAAGGAAGAATCCAACCGAGAAGGAAGATCCAACCGAGAAGGAAGATCCAAGTGAGAAGGAAGATCCAAGTGAGAAGGAAGATCCAAGTGAGAAGGAAGAATCCATCCGAGAAGGAAGATCCAACCGAGAAGGAAGATGCACCCGAGAAGGAAGAATCCAGCCGAGAAGGAAGAATCCACCCGAGAAGGAAGAATCCAACCGAGAAGGAAGAATCCAACCGAGAAGGAAGATCCAACCGAGAAGGAAGAATCCATCCGAGAAGGAAGAATCCATCCGAGAAGGAAGAATCCATCCGAGAAGGAAGATCCAACCGAGAAGGAAGATGCAACCGAGAAGGAAGAATCCAGCCGAGAAGGAAGAATCCAGCCGAGAAGGAAGAATCCATCCGAGAAGGAAGAATCCATCCGAGAAGGAAGAATCCAACCGAGAAGGAAGAATCCAACCGAGAAGGAAGAATCCAACCGAGAAGGAAGAATCCAACCGAGAAGGAAGATCCAACCGAGAAGGAAGAATCCACCGAGAAGGAAGATCCAACCGAGAAGGAAGAATCCAACCGAGAAGGAAGATCCAACCGAGAAGGAAGATGCAACCGAGAAGGAAGAATCCAACCGAGAAGGAAGATCCAACCGAGAAGGAAGATCCAAGTGAGAAGGAAGAATCCAAGTGAGAAGGAAGATCCAAGTGAGAAGGAAGATCCAACCGAGAAGGAAGATCCAAGTGAGAAGGAAGAACAAAGAAAGAAGAAGACGGCCCTTCGTGAGCAAAGATTGAAAGACGAAGAACCACCTATCCTCCCTGCTCAACTTTAACAAGATCGAAGATCGCTGAACGGACGTCGTTCGCCGAGCAAGAAGGAGCGAGGAGGGTCTGGCCAGACCCTCACCCCTGACAACTCCAAAAAAGAACTTTTCACCGCACCCAAAGCCAGCTCCAACCGAGCGGACTCGGCATCTAAACAAATGAGTATAACCAAAGAATTGAAAGTATGAAATCATGTGTAGTATTATTATTTTATGTGAGCTGAAGCTTTGCCCTTGCTAAATATATTTTGCAATAAATATCTAACCTGCATTTAAAGTAAATTTCTCAAGTGCATTAATTTTGCTTACGTAGTAAATGTCCCTCGTGATAGTAAAAAGTTAAATCTATGTATGTCTAACTGAGTTCTGAATGGTTATCCTCGTGACCTATCCACTTAACAATCCCTTACGGTTTTATATGTAATCCTAGCCGTTAAAACCAAACCTGGCAATTTACCAAGAGCACGGATCCAAAAGAGGAAGCTACCATAACTGACGCGACAGGTAGGTGCGCCCGGGGCTAGGGTGGCCCCTCGGCCGAGTGCGTGTTTACCGGAGGAAGCAGGGAAGACGTCAGGAGTAACGGTAGTTAGCAGAGCCAGGCGAGTTCCTCGAAAGAACACCAGCTCGCCAATCTTTTAATAGAGAGCTGAGTCAGTAAGTAGCCCCGTATCGGGCCAGGAAAACCCCCGGATCTAACAATGCAGACGATGTGCTGCTGTACTTGGTAGAGATAGAAATACCACCGTCCCAATGTCTGCTTGACTGTTGACAACAGTTTGGACACATAAGGCCCGTCTCTTTAAAAAACTGATCAAGCTAAATCAAACCAATCGCAATGCGCTTTGAGGAATACTTGCTTTGAGAGGGGAACGCCATTCGTTTCCTGGTTGGGCCCAAAATTAATTCATTACCTCGGACGTTGTACCACCTGCAGACGTTGTACCACCTGCAGACGTTGTACCACCTGCATACGTTGTACCACCTGCATACGTTGTACCACCTGCAGACGTACCACCTACAGATGTACCACCTGCATACGTTGTACCACCTGCAGACGTTGTACCACCTGCAGACGTTGTACCACCTACAGACGTTGTACCACCTGCATACGTTGTACCACCTGCAGACGTTGTACCACCTGCAGACGTTGTACCACCTACAGATGTTGTACCACCTGCGGACGTTGTAGCACCTGCAGACGTTGTACCACCTGCAGATGTTGTACCACCTGCAGATGTTGTACCACCTGCAGATGTTGTACCACCTACATACATTGTACCACCTACAGACGTTGTACCACCTACAGACGTTGTACCACCTACATACATTGTACCACCTACAGACGTTGTACCACCTACAGATGTTGTACCACCTACAGATGTTTTTGTAAATTCAAATCAAATGTTTACACAATTCATTTGGCAGGGTTAGGGATTCCCAAACACACGGCGATACTCTTGGGCTGTACAAACGCGTTACATATACGTATATATACTTGAGTGGGTGAATCCAGATGTTATAAACACATGGATTGATATGAAGTCTAGAAACTGGACTAAAGGACTTCCCTTTGTAAGATAAGCTTAAACTATAGACAGACTGATAGTAGAAATTATTTTAGGCTAAATTCAGTCACACAACCTTTTAAAAGTAGTTTGAAGTGAAATTTCAGTGGGAAAAAAATGTATTCACTATACACAGCTGTAATAATATAATAGCCACGATGCAATTACCCAAATGTACTATTACTCTGTCTGTGGCTCCATGTCGCTAAAATATAGTTTCTAGTCTTTATACAGTAATTAGCTAAACTTTTGACAGTTTACCCAATAAGCCGATAAGTTAGCCGAACAGTACGTCTGAAGTCACATGTGGCTGAATGCTAGGACAACATTACCGTTAAGAAACACAAAAAGTCTTAACTTGAGAAAAATATAAACCAAATGTGTCTTTATCCTCCTATCAGTACGTACATATTGCACACGGGGCTGAAACAATATCAACATATTATGAGTTTATTAACACAAAACACATTCAGCATCGAAGATACTTTTCTGTCGTCCAGGACGACAAAACAAAAAGACGACAAATGATTGAGCTGATGTCCGATCAGAGGCTTTGTCCATTCATGTCCAACAGGCTTCAGACTGGAAATCAAGTAACAATGTTCAGGCGTCCGGAAAATACATTCGGTCCAGATGAAAGGTTGTTTCCAGATCAAATGTGACATTCGTCTTGATTTTAAAGCAGCGATCAGCTCACAGAGAAGTCCTGCCGTGTCACTAGAGACCAGTCGAGTCACCAGAGGAAGAATAGAGTCCTTTTGTTCTTCAGCCTGGTCGTGAGAGGTACAGTAGATTCCAGTAGAGGTGAGGAGGCTGTCTGTAGGCAGAACATAGAACAACATAGAAACCAGTGCATCCTGATGGCTGGACGTGAAGCGGAGAACGTCTTCTGCTCGTCAGTGGACGGACCTCGTTCAGATCCGTTCTATAGACCGACTGAGAAAGAAAGAACAACGAAAGTAAATCAAACGGAACCAAACTGTCACTTTAGAAGAAGAATATCCCACAAGCTTTTAATACTACATTTCCCATGATGCAAGGCTTTAAAGGGTTCTACAGTTGTTTCTGTGGGTTCTGTTGACCTCAGTTCACAGGAAATGTGAGGTTACAAATAAACCGAGACTATAGCGTCTGCAGGTACCACAGGTTCTACAGGTTCTACAGAGCCTCTGTTCTACACACTATACAGTCCACATGTTCTACAGGTTCTACAGAGTCTCTGTTCTACACACTATACAGTCCACATGTTCTACAGGTTCTACAGAGCCTCTGTTCTACACTATACAGTCCACATGTTCTACAGAGTCTCTGTTCTACACACTATACAGTCCACATGTTCTACAGGTTCTACATAGCCTCGGTTCTACACACTATACAGTCCACATGTTCTACAGGTTCTACAGAGCCTCTGTTCTACACTATACAGTCCACATGTTCTACATGTTCTACAGAGTCTCTGTTCTACACACTATACAGTCCACATGTTCTACAGGTTCTACATAGCCTCGGTTCTACACACTATACAGTCCACATGTTCTACAGGTTCTACATAGCCTCGGTTCTACACACTATACAGTCCACATGTTCTACAGGTTCTACAGAGCCTCGGTTCTACACACTATACAGTCCACATATTCTACAGAGACTCTGTTCTATAGAGTCCACATGTTCTACAGAGTCTCTGTTCTATAGAGTCCACATGTTCTACAGGTTCTAGAGATCTAAAGATATTGTGTTTAAGATGTTCTACAGACAGTATGGAGTCTGTAATTAACAGGTTCTATACACTATTTTCTGAAGGTTCTAGAGACTCTGTGTAAACTCGTAGAACCATGGAGAACCATGTCTGAGATGAATATTATGGTCTGTCGTCTCACCGGTGGTCATCTCTCCGTACAGCGAGAGCTTTTGGCCAGTCGAGTCAGCAGACGAGCACATCTTCTAAAATCTGAAAACACATCACAGTATTTGTATCTATATTACTGTGACACAGTAGTATTACAGTGTGGTATTAGTACTTTTACTGTGAAACAGTAGTATTACAGTGTGGTATTAGTACTTTTACTGTGAAACAGTAGTATTACAGTGTGGTATTAGTACTTTTACTGTGACACAGTAGTATTACAGTGTGGTATTAGTACTTTTACTGTGACACAGTAGTATTACAGTGTGGTATTAGTACTTTTACTGTGAAACAGTAGTATTACAGTGTGGTATTAGTACTTTTACTGTGACACAGTAGTATTACAGTGTGGTATTAGTACTTTTACTGTGACACAGTAGTATTACAGTGTGGTATTAGTACTTTTACTGTGAAACAGTAGTATTACAGTGTGGTATTAGTACTTTTACTGTGACACAGTAGTATTACAGTGTGGTATTAGTACTTTTACTGTGAAACAGTAGTATTACAGTGTGGTATTAGTACTTTTACTGTGACACAGTAGTATCACAGTGTGGTATTCGTACTTTTCCTATGAAACAGTAGTATTACAGTGTGGTATTAGTACTTTTACTGTGACACAGTAGTATTACAGTGTGGTATTAGTACTTTTACTGTGAAACAGTAGTATTACAGTGTGGTATTAGTACTTTTACTGTGAAACAGTAGTATCACAGTGTGGTATTAGTACTTTTACTGTGACACAGTAGTATCACAGTGTGGTATGAGTACTTTTACTGTGAAACAGTAGTATTACAGTGTGGTATTAGTACTTTTACTGTGACACAGTAGTATTACAGTGTGGTATTAGTACTTTTACTGTGAAACAGTAGTATTACAGTGTGGTATTAGTACTTTTACTGTGACACAGTTGTATTACAGTGTGGTATTAGTACTTTTACTGTGACACAGTAGTATTACAGTGTGGTATTAGTACTTTTACTGTGAAACAGTAGCATTACAGTGTGGTATTAGTACTTTTACTGTGACACAGTAGTATTACAGTGTGGTATTAGTACTTTTACTGTGACACAGTAGTATCACAGTGTGGTATTCGTACTTTTCCTATGAAACAGTAGTATTACAGTGTGGTATTAGTACTTTTACTGTGACACAGTAGTATTACAGTGTGGTATTAGTACTTTTACTGTGAAACAGTAGTATTACAGTGTGGTATTAGTACTTTTACTGTGAAACAGTAGTATCACAGTGTGGTATTAGTACTTTTACTGTGACACAGTAGTATCACAGTGTGGTATGAGTACTTTTACTGTGAAACAGTAGTATTACAGTGTGGTATTAGTACTTTTACTGTGACACAGTAGTATTACAGTGTGGTATTAGTACTTTTACTGTGAAACAGTAGTATTACAGTGTGGTATTAGTACTTTTACTGTGACACAGTTGTATTACAGTGTGGTATTAGTACTTTTACTGTGACACAGTAGTATTACAGTGTGGTATTAGTACTTTTACTGTGAAACAGTAGCATTACAGTGTGGTATTAGTACTTTTACTGTGACACAGTAGTATTACAGTGTGGTATTAGTACTTTTACTGTGAAACAGTAGTATTACAGTGTGGTATTAGTACTTTTACTGTGACACAGTAGTATTACAGTGTGGTATTAGTACTTTTACTGTGACACAGTAGTATTACAGTGTGGTAATAGTACTTTTACTGTGACACAGTAGTATTACAGTGTGGTAATAGTACTTTTACTGTGACACAGTAGTATTGCAGTGTGGTATTAGTACTTTTACTGTGACACAGTAGTATTACAGTGTGGTATTAGTACTTTTACTGTGACACAGTAGTATTACAGTGTGGTAATAGTACTTTTACTGTGACACAGTAGTATTGCAGTGTGGTATTAGTACTTTTACTGTGACACAGTAGTATTACAGTGTGGTAATAGTACTTTTACTGTGACACAGTAGTATTACAGTGTGGTATTAGTACTTTTACTGTGAAACAGTAGTATTACAGTGTGGTATTAGTACTTTTACTGTGACACAGTAGTATTACAGTGTGGTATTAGTACTTTTACTGTGAAACAGTGGTATTACAGTGTGGTATTAGTACTTTTACTGTGACACAGTAGTATTACAGTGTGGTATTAGTACTTTTACTGTGACACAGTAGTATTACAGTGTGGTATTAGTACTTTTACTGTGACACAGTAGTATTACAGTGTGGTATTAGTACTTTTACTGTGACACAGTAGTATTACAGTGTGGTATTAGTACTTTTACTGTGAAACAGTAGTATTACAGTGTGGTATGAGTACTTTTACTGTGAAACAGTGGTATTACAGTGTGGTATTAGTACTTTTACTGTGAAACAGTAGTATTACAGTGTGGTATTAGTACTTTTACTGTGAAACAGTAGTATTACAGTGTGGTATTAGTACTTTTACTGTGACACAGTAGTATTACAGTGTGGTATTAGTACTTTTACTGTGACACAGTAGTATTACAGTGTGGTATTAGTACTTTTACTGTGAAACAGTAGTATTACAGTGTGGTATTAGTACTTTTACTGTGACACAGTAGTATTACAGTGTGGTATTAGTACTTTTACTGTGACACAGTAGTATTACAGTGTGGTATTAGTACTTTTACTGTGAAACAGTAGTATTACAGTGTGGTATTAGTACTTTTACTGTGACACAGTAGTATTACAGTGTGGTATTAGTACTTTTACTGTGAAACAGTAGTATTACAGTGTGGTATTAGTACTTTTACTGTGACACAGTAGTATCACAGTGTGGTATTCGTACTTTTCCTATGAAACAGTAGTATTACAGTGTGGTATTAGTACTTTTACTGTGACACAGTAGTATTACAGTGTGGTATTAGTACTTTTACTGTGAAACAGTAGTATTACAGTGTGGTATTAGTACTTTTACTGTGACACAGTAGTATCACAGTGTGGTATTCGTACTTTTCCTATGAAACAGTAGTATTACAGTGTGGTATTAGTACTTTTACTGTGACACAGTAGTATTACAGTGTGGTATTAGTACTTTTACTGTGAAACAGTAGTATTACAGTGTGGTATTAGTACTTTTACTGTGACACAGTTGTATTACAGTGTGGTATTAGTACTTTTACTGTGACACAGTAGTATTACAGTGTGGTATTAGTACTTTTACTGTGAAACAGTAGCATTACAGTGTGGTATTAGTACTTTTACTGTGACACAGTAGTATTACAGTGTGGTATTAGTACTTTTACTGTGACACAGTAGTATCACAGTGTGGTATTCGTACTTTTCCTATGAAACAGTAGTATTACAGTGTGGTATTAGTACTTTTACTGTGACACAGTAGTATTACAGTGTGGTATTAGTACTTTTACTGTGAAACAGTAGTATTACAGTGTGGTATTAGTACTTTTACTGTGAAACAGTAGTATCACAGTGTGGTATTAGTACTTTTACTGTGACACAGTAGTATTACAGTGTGGTATTAGTACTTTTACTGTGACACAGTAGTATCACAGTGTGGTATGAGTACTTTTACTGTGAAACAGTAGTATTACAGTGTGGTATTAGTACTTTTACTGTGACACAGTAGTATTACAGTGTGGTATTAGTACTTTTACTGTGAAACAGTAGTATTACAGTGTGGTATTAGTACTTTTACTGTGACACAGTAGTATTACAGTGTGGTATTAGTACTTTTACTGTGAAACAGTAGCATTACAGTGTGGTATTAGTACTTTTACTGTGACACAGTAGTATTACAGTGTGGTATTAGTACTTTTACTGTGAAACAGTAGCATTACAGTGTGGTATTAGTACTTTTACTGTGACACAGTAGTATTACAGTGTGGTATTAGTACTTTTACTGTGAAACAGTAGCATTACAGTGTGGTATTAGTACTTTTACTGTGACACAGTAGTATTACAGTGTGGTATTAGTACTTTTACTGTGAAACAGTAGTATTACAGTGTGGTATTAGTACTTTTACTGTGACACAGTAGTATTACAGTGTGGTATTAGTACTTTTACTGTGACACAGTAGTATTACAGTGTGGTAATAGTACTTTTACTGTGACACAGTAGTATTACAGTGTGGTAATAGTACTTTTACTGTGACACAGTAGTATTGCAGTGTGGTATTAGTACTTTTACTGTGACACAGTAGTATTACAGTGTGGTATTAGTACTTTTACTGTGACACAGTAGTATTACAGTGTGGTAATAGTACTTTTACTGTGACACAGTAGTATTGCAGTGTGGTATTAGTACTTTTACTGTGACACAGTAGTATTACAGTGTGGTAATAGTACTTTTACTGTGACACAGTAGTATTACAGTGTGGTATTAGTACTTTTACTGTGAAACAGTAGTATTACAGTGTGGTATTAGTACTTTTACTGTGACACAGTAGTATTACAGTGTGGTATTAGTACTTTTACTGTGAAACAGTGGTATTACAGTGTGGTATTAGTACTTTTACTGTGACACAGTAGTATTACAGTGTGGTATTAGTACTTTTACTGTGACACAGTAGTATTACAGTGTGGTATTAGTACTTTTACTGTGACACAGTAGTATTACAGTGTGGTATTAGTACTTTTACTGTGACACAGTAGTATTACAGTGTGGTATTAGTACTTTTACTGTGAAACAGTAGTATTACAGTGTGGTATGAGTACTTTTACTGTGAAACAGTGGTATTACAGTGTGGTATTAGTACTTTTACTGTGACACAGTAGTATTACAGTGTGGTATTAGTACTTTTACTGTGAAACAGTAGTATCACAGTGTGGTATTAGTACTTTTACTGTGACACAGTAGTATCACAGTGTGGTATTAGTACTTTTACTGTGAAACAGTAGTATTACAGTGTGGTATTAGTACTTTTACTGTGAAACAGTAGTATTACAGTGTGGTATTAGTACTTTTACTGTGAAACAGTAGTATCACAGTGTGGTATTAGTACTTTTACTGTGAAACAGTAGTATCACAGTGTGGTATTAGTACTTTTACTGTGAAACAGTAGTATTACAGTGTGGTATTAGTACTTTTACTGTGACACAGTAGTATTACAGTGTGGTATTAGTACTTTTACTGTGAAACAGTGGTATTACAGTGTGGTATTAGTACTTTTACTGTGACACAGTAGTATTACAGTGTGGTATTAGTACTTTTACTGTGACACAGTAGTATTACAGTGTGGTATTAGTACTTTTACTGTGACACAGTAGTATTACAGTGTGGTATTAGTACTTTTACTGTGACACAGTAGTATTACAGTGTGGTATTAGTACTTTTACTGTGAAACAGTAGTATTACAGTGTGGTATGAGTACTTTTACTGTGAAACAGTGGTATTACAGTGTGGTATTAGTACTTTTACTGTGACACAGTAGTATTACAGTGTGGTATTAGTACTTTTACTGTGAAACAGTAGTATCACAGTGTGGTATTAGTACTTTTACTGTGACACAGTAGTATCACAGTGTGGTATTAGTACTTTTACTGTGAAACAGTAGTATTACAGTGTGGTATTAGTACTTTTACTGTGAAACAGTAGTATTACAGTGTGGTATTAGTACTTTTACTGTGAAACAGTAGTATCACAGTGTGGTATTAGTACTTTTACTGTGAAACAGTAGTATCACAGTGTGGTATTAGTACTTTTACTGTGAAACAGTAGTATTACAGTGTGGTATTAGTACTTTTACTGTGACACAGTAGTATCACAGTGTGGTATTAGTACTTTTACTGTGAAACAGTAGTATTACAGTGTGGTATTAGTACTTTTACTGTGAAACAGTAGTATTACAGTGTGGTATTAGTACTTTTACTGTGAAACAGTAGTATTACAGTGTGGTACCAGTACTTTTACTGTGAAACAGTAGTATTGCAGTGTGGTATTAGTACTTTTACTGTGAAACAGTAGTATTACAGTGTGGTACCAGTACTTTTACTGTGAAACAGTAGTATTACAGTGTGGTATTAGTACTTTTACTGTGAAACAGTAGTATTACAGTGTGGTATTAGTACTTTTACTGTGAAACAGTAGTATTACAGTGTGGTACCAGTACTTTTACTGTGAAACAGTAGTATTACAGTGTGGTATTAGTACTTTTACTGTGAAACAGTAGTATTACAGTGTGGTATTAGTACTTTTACTGTGACACAGTAGTATTACAGTGTGGTATTAGTACTTTTACTGTGACACAGTAGTATCACAGTGTGGTATTAGTACTTTTACTGTGAAACAGTAGTATTACAGTGTGGTATTAGTACTTTTACTGTGAAACAGTAGTATTACAGTGTGGTATTAGTACTTTTACTGTGACACAGTAGTATTACAGTGTGGTATTAGTACTTTTACTGTGACACAGTAGTATTACAGTGTGGTATTAGTACTTTTACTGTGAGACAGTAGTATTACAGTGTGGTATTAGTACTTTTACTGTGAAACAGTAGTATTACAGTGTGGTATTAGTACTTTTACTGTGAAACAGTAGTATTACAGTGTGGTATTAGTACTTTTACTGTGACACAGTAGTATTACAGTGTGGTATTAGTACTTTTACTGTGAAACAGTAGTATTACAGTGTGGTATTAGTACTTTTACTGTGACACAGTAGTATTACAGTGTGGTATTAGTACTTTTACTGTGACACAGTAGTATTACAGTGTGGTATTAGTACTTTTACTGTGAAACAGTAGTATTACAGTGTGGTATGAGTACTTTTACTGTGAAACAGTGGTATTACAGTGTGGTATTAGTACTTTTACTGTGACACAGTAGTATTACAGTGTGGTATTAGTACTTTTACTGTGAAACAGTAGTATCACAGTGTGGTATTAGTACTTTTACTGTGACACAGTAGTATCACAGTGTGGTATTAGTACTTTTACTGTGAAACAGTAGTATTACAGTGTGGTATTAGTACTTTTACTGTGAAACAGTAGTATTACAGTGTGGTATTAGTACTTTTACTGTGAAACAGTAGTATCACAGTGTGGTATTAGTACTTTTACTGTGAAACAGTAGTATCACAGTGTGGTATTAGTACTTTTACTGTGAAACAGTAGTATTACAGTGTGGTATTAGTACTTTTACTGTGACACAGTAGTATTACAGTGTGGTATTAGTACTTTTACTGTGAAACAGTGGTATTACAGTGTGGTATTAGTACTTTTACTGTGACACAGTAGTATTACAGTGTGGTATTAGTACTTTTACTGTGACACAGTAGTATTACAGTGTGGTATTAGTACTTTTACTGTGACACAGTAGTATTACAGTGTGGTATTAGTACTTTTACTGTGACACAGTAGTATTACAGTGTGGTATTAGTACTTTTACTGTGAAACAGTAGTATTACAGTGTGGTATGAGTACTTTTACTGTGAAACAGTGGTATTACAGTGTGGTATTAGTACTTTTACTGTGACACAGTAGTATTACAGTGTGGTATTAGTACTTTTACTGTGAAACAGTAGTATCACAGTGTGGTATTAGTACTTTTACTGTGACACAGTAGTATCACAGTGTGGTATTAGTACTTTTACTGTGAAACAGTAGTATTACAGTGTGGTATTAGTACTTTTACTGTGAAACAGTAGTATTACAGTGTGGTATTAGTACTTTTACTGTGAAACAGTAGTATCACAGTGTGGTATTAGTACTTTTACTGTGAAACAGTAGTATCACAGTGTGGTATTAGTACTTTTACTGTGAAACAGTAGTATTACAGTGTGGTATTAGTACTTTTACTGTGACACAGTAGTATCACAGTGTGGTATTAGTACTTTTACTGTGAAACAGTAGTATTACAGTGTGGTATTAGTACTTTTACTGTGAAACAGTAGTATTACAGTGTGGTATTAGTACTTTTACTGTGAAACAGTAGTATTACAGTGTGGTACCAGTACTTTTACTGTGAAACAGTAGTATTGCAGTGTGGTATTAGTACTTTTACTGTGAAACAGTAGTATTACAGTGTGGTACCAGTACTTTTACTGTGAAACAGTAGTATTACAGTGTGGTATTAGTACTTTTACTGTGAAACAGTAGTATTACAGTGTGGTATTAGTACTTTTACTGTGAAACAGTAGTATTACAGTGTGGTACCAGTACTTTTACTGTGAAACAGTAGTATTACAGTGTGGTATTAGTACTTTTACTGTGAAACAGTAGTATTACAGTGTGGTATTAGTACTTTTACTGTGACACAGTAGTATTACAGTGTGGTATTAGTACTTTTACTGTGACACAGTAGTATCACAGTGTGGTATTAGTACTTTTACTGTGAAACAGTAGTATTACAGTGTGGTATTAGTACTTTTACTGTGAAACAGTAGTATTACAGTGTGGTATTAGTACTTTTACTGTGACACAGTAGTATTACAGTGTGGTATTAGTACTTTTACTGTGACACAGTAGTATTACAGTGTGGTATTAGTACTTTTACTGTGAGACAGTAGTATTACAGTGTGGTATTAGTACTTTTACTGTGAAACAGTAGTATTACAGTGTGGTATTAGTACTTTTACTGTGAAACAGTAGTATTACAGTGTGGTATTAGTACTTTTACTGTGACACAGTAGTATTACAGTGTGGTATTAGTACTTTTACTGTGAAACAGTAGTATTACAGTGTGGTATTAGTACTTTTACTGTGAAACAGTTGTATTACAGTGTGGTATTAGTACTTTTACTGTGACACAGTAGTATTACAGTGTGGTATTAGTACTTTTACTGTGAAACAGTAGCATTACAGTGTGGTATTAGTACTTTTACTGTGACACAGTAGTATTACAGTGTGGTATTAGTACTTTTACTGTGAAACAGTAGTATTACAGTGTGGTATTAGTACTTTTACTGTGACACAGTAGTATTACAGTGTGGTATTAGTACTTTTACTGTGACACAGTAGTATTACAGTGTGGTAATAGTACTTTTACTGTGACACAGTAGTATTACAGTGTGGTAATAGTACTTTTACTGTGACACAGTAGTATTGCAGTGTGGTATTAGTACTTTTACTGTGACACAGTAGTATTACAGTGTGGTATTAGTACTTTTACTGTGACACAGTAGTATTACAGTGTGGTAATAGTACTTTTACTGTGACACAGTAGTATTGCAGTGTGGTATTAGTACTTTTACTGTGACACAGTAGTATTACAGTGTGGTAATAGTACTTTTACTGTGACACAGTAGTATTACAGTGTGGTATTAGTACTTTTACTGTGAAACAGTAGTATTACAGTGTGGTATTAGTACTTTTACTGTGACACAGTAGTATTACAGTGTGGTATTAGTACTTTTACTGTGAAACAGTGGTATTACAGTGTGGTATTAGTACTTTTACTGTGACACAGTAGTATTACAGTGTGGTATTAGTACTTTTACTGTGACACAGTAGTATTACAGTGTGGTATTAGTACTTTTACTGTGACACAGTAGTATTACAGTGTGGTATTAGTACTTTTACTGTGAAACAGTAGTATTACAGTGTGGTATGAGTACTTTTACTGTGAAACAGTGGTATTACAGTGTGGTATTAGTACTTTTACTGTGACACAGTAGTATTACAGTGTGGTATTAGTACTTTTACTGTGAAACAGTAGTATCACAGTGTGGTATTAGTACTTTTACTGTGACACAGTAGTATTACAGTGTGGTATTAGTACTTTTACTGTGAAACAGTAGTATTACAGTGTGGTATTAGTACTTTTACTGTGACACAGTAGTATCACAGTGTGGTATTAGTACTTTTACTGTGAAACAGTAGTATTACAGTGTGGTATTAGTACTTTTACTGTGAAACAGTAGTATTACAGTGTGGTATTAGTACTTTTACTGTGAAACAGTAGTATCACAGTGTGGTATTAGTACTTTTACTGTGAAACAGTAGTATCACAGTGTGGTATTAGTACTTTTACTGTGAAACAGTAGTATTACAGTGTGGTATTAGTACTTTTACTGTGACACAGTAGTATCACAGTGTGGTATTAGTACTTTTACTGTGAAACAGTAGTATTACAGTGTGGTATTAGTACTTTTACTGTGAAACAGTAGTATTACAGTGTGGTATTAGTACTTTTACTGTGAAACAGTAGTATTACAGTGTGGTACCAGTACTTTTACTGTGAAACAGTAGTATTGCAGTGTGGTATTAGTACTTTTACTGTGAAACAGTAGTATTACAGTGTGGTACCAGTACTTTTACTGTGAAACAGTAGTATTACAGTGTGGTATTAGTACTTTTACTGTGAAACAGTAGTATTACAGTGTGGTATTAGTACTTTTACTGTGAAACAGTAGTATTACAGTGTGGTACCAGTACTTTTACTGTGAAACAGTAGTATTACAGTGTGGTATTAGTACTTTTACTGTGAAACAGTAGTATTACAGTGTGGTATTAGTACTTTTACTGTGACACAGTAGTATTACAGTGTGGTATTAGTACTTTTACTGTGACACAGTAGTATCACAGTGTGGTATTAGTACTTTTACTGTGAAACAGTAGTATTACAGTGTGGTATTAGTACTTTTACTGTGAAACAGTAGTATTACAGTGTGGTATTAGTACTTTTACTGTGACACAGTAGTATTACAGTGTGGTATTAGTACTTTTACTGTGACACAGTAGTATTACAGTGTGGTATTAGTACTTTTACTGTGAGACAGTAGTATTACAGTGTGGTATTAGTACTTTTACTGTGAAACAGTAGTATTACAGTGTGGTATTAGTACTTTTACTGTGAAACAGTAGTATTACAGTGTGGTATTAGTACTTTTACTGTGACACAGTAGTATTACAGTGTGGTATTAGTACTTTTACTGTGAAACAGTGGTATTACAGTGTGGTATTAGTACTTTTACTGTGACACAGTAGTATTACAGTGTGGTATTAGTACTTTTACTGTGACACAGTAGTATTACAGTGTGGTATTAGTACTTTTACTGTGAAACAGTAGTATTACAGTGTGGTATTAGTACTTTTACTGTGAAACAGTAGTATTACAGTGTGGTATTAGTACTTTTACTGTGACACAGTAGTATTACAGTGTGGTATTAGTACTTTTACTGTGAAACAGTGGTATTACAGTGTGGTATTAGTACTTTTACTGTGACACAGTAGTATTACAGTGTGGTAATAGTACTTTTACTGTGACACAGTAGTATTACAGTGTGGTATTAGTACTTTTACTGTGACACAGTAGTATCACAGTGTGGTATTAGTACTTTTACTGTGAAACAGTAGTATTACAGTGTGGTATTAGTACTTTTACTGTGACACAGTAGTATCACAGTGTGGTATTAGTACTTTTACTGTGAAACAGTAGTATTACAGTGTGGTATTAGTACTTTTACTGTGACACAGTTGTATTACAGTGTGGTATTAGTACTTTTACTGTGACACAGTAGTATTACAGTGTGGTATTAGTACTTTTACTGTGAAACAGTAGTATTACAGTGTGGTATTAGTACTTTTACTGTGAAACAGTAGTATTACAGTGTGGTATTAGTACTTTTACTGTGAAACAGTAGTATTACAGTGTGGTATTAGTACTTTTACTGTGACACAGTAGTATTACAGTGTGGTATTAGTACTTTTACTGTGAAACAGTAGTATTACAGTGTGGTATTAGTACTTTTACTGTGACACAGTAGTATTACAGTGTGGTATTAGTACTTTTACTGTGACACAGTAGTATTACAGTGTGGTATTAGTACTTTTACTGTGACACAGTAGTGTTACAGTGTGGTATTAGTACTTTTACTGTGACACAGTAGTATTACAGTGTGGTATTAGTACTTTTACTGTGAAACAGTAGTATTACAGTGTGGTATTAGTACTTTTACTGTGACACAGTAGTATTACAGTGTGGTATTAGTACTTTTACTGTGAAACAGTAGTATTACAGTGTGGTATTAGTACTTTTACTGTGACACAGTAGTATTACAGTGTGGTATTAGTACTTTTACTGTGACACAGTAGTGTTACAGTGTGGTATTAGTACTTTTACTGTGAAACAGTAGTATTACAGTGTGGTATTAGTACTTTTACTGTGAAACAGTAGTATTACAGTGTGGTATTAGTACTTTTACTGTGACACAGTAGTATTACAGTGTGGTATTAGTACTTTTACTGTGAAACAGTAGTATTACAGTGTGGTATTAGTACTTTTACTGTGACACAGTTGTATTACAGTGTGGTATTAGTACTTTTACTGTGACACAGTAGTATTACAGTGTGGTATTAGTACTTTTACTGTGAAACAGTAGTATTACAGTGTGGTATTAGTACTTTTACTGTGAAACAGTAGTATTACAGTGTGGTATTAGTACTTTTACTGTGAAACAGTAGTATTACAGTGTGGTATTAGTACTTTTACTGTGACACAGTAGTATTACAGTGTGGTATTAGTACTTTTACTGTGAAACAGTAGTATTACAGTGTGGTATTAGTACTTTTACTGTGACACAGTAGTATTACAGTGTGGTATTAGTACTTTTACTGTGACACAGTAGTATTACAGTGTGGTATTAGTACTTTTACTGTGACACAGTAGTGTTACAGTGTGGTATTAGTACTTTTACTGTGACACAGTAGTATTACAGTGTGGTATTAGTACTTTTACTGTGAAACAGTAGTATTACAGTGTGGTATTAGTACTTTTACTGTGACACAGTAGTATTACAGTGTGGTATTAGTACTTTTACTGTGAAACAGTAGTATTACAGTGTGGTATTAGTACTTTTACTGTGACACAGTAGTATTACAGTGTGGTATTAGTACTTTTACTGTGACACAGTAGTGTTACAGTGTGGTATTAGTACTTTTACTGTGAAACAGTAGTATTACAGTGTGGTATTAGTACTTTTACTGTGACACAGTAGTATTACAGTGTGGTATTAGTACTTTTACTGTGACACAGTTGTATTACAGTGTGGTATTAGTACTTTTCCTGTGACACAGTAGTATTACAGTGTGGTATTAGTACTTTTCCTGTGAAACAGTAGTATTACAGTGTGGTATTAGTACTTTTACTGTGAAACAGTAGTATCACAGTGTGGTAATAGTACTTTTACTGTGACACAGTAGTATTACAGTGTGGTATTAGTACTTTTACTGTGACACAGTAGTATCACAGTGTGGTATTAGTACTTTTACTGTGACACAGTAGTATCACAGTGTGGTATTAGTACTTTTACTGTGAAACAGTAGTATTACAGTGTGGTATTAGTACTTTTACTGTGACACAGTAGTATTACAGTGTGGTATTAGTACTTTTACTGTGAAACAGTTGTATTACAGTGTGGTATTAGTACTTTTACTGTGAAACAGTAGTATTACAGTGTGGTATTAGTACTTTTACTGTGAAACAGTTGTATTACAGTGTGGTATTAGTACTTTTACTGTGAAACAGTAGTATTACAGTGTGGTATTAGTACTTTTACTGTGAAACAGTAGTATTACAGTGTGGTATTAGTACTTTTACTGTGAAACAGTAGTATTACAGTGTGGTATTAGTACTTTTACTGTGAAACAGTGGTATTACAGTGTGGTATTAGTACTTTTACTGTGAAACAGTAGTATTACAGTGTGGTATTAGTACTTTTACTGTGAAACAGTAGTATTACAGTGTGGTATTAGTACTTTTACTGTGACACAGTAGTATTACAGTGTGGTATTAGTACTTTTACTGTGAAACAGTAGTATCACAGTGTGGTATTAGTACTTTTACTGTGACACAGTAGTATTACAGTGTGGTATTAGTACTTTTACTGTGACACAGTAGTATTACAGTGTGGTATTAGTACTTTTACTGTGACACAGTAGTATTACAGTGTGGTATTAGTACTTTTACTGTGACACAGTAGTATTACAGTGTGGTATTAGTACTTTTACTGTGAAACAGTGGTATTACAGTGTGGTATTAGTACTTTTCCTGTGACACAGTAGTATTACAGTGTGGTATTAGTACTTTTCCTGTGAAACAGTAGCATTACAGTGTGGTATTAGTACTTTTACTGTGAAACAGTAGTATTACAGTGTGGTATTAGTACTTTTCCTGTGACACAGTAGTATTACAGTGTGGTATTAGTACTTTTACTGTGACAC
>JAFEUB010000495.1:127500-153096 GCA_024529925.1 Ophthalmolycus amberensis
GCTGGCCCGGATCCTCATGTGCGTGACGCTGGCCGCCGGGCTGCTCGGACTCCTGCTGGCCGTCCCCGGCGTGGACCTGGTGAACCTCTGCCACGACCCGCCGGAGGACCGCCGGCTCAAGTGGGCCTTGAAGGCGGCGGGCGGGGCGCTGTGCCTGGCGGCCGGGATCCTGGGGCTCGTCCCGGTCTCGTACGTCGCCCACCTCGCAGTCCTGCGGTTCTTCGACGAGTCGGTGCCGGAGGTGGTGCCGCGCTGGGAGTTCGGGGACGCTCTGTTCTGCGGCTGGACGGCGGGAGTTCTTCACCTGGCGGCGGGAACGCTGCTGCTGACTTCCTGTTTGTGTCTGCAGACGGAAAACTGGGACGTACCTGCGCCCATGCTCCCCCTAGTGAGGGGGAGCATGGGCCAGCCCCCCATCAGGACCAGATCCGAGTACGTCTGAGACTACTTCCCATCAGCGGACGCCGCAAGTCTTTGTTTTCCTAAAGAACTTCTGAACGGGAAAAACTAACTTTTCTCTTTTTAAACAAAGAGTTTCAGACAATTACAATCTTCAATGTGAGCTGAAGCTGCAAGATGAAAGATCACGTTTTATGAACAGCAGAGCGAAATAGATTTAGAATACAACGTCTAGAGATGCAGATCGACTATTGTTCTCTTATTTAACCCGAAATAAGGTGTTTGTTTCTGTTCCAGAACAATGAAGATGACGTTTTGTGGGTTTGAACGAACAACAAACCTTTAAAGTTGAACATCCGATCAATAGATTTCCTCTCAATGGTTCAGATCTCCAGGTTGTTCACTCGAGGAAGTCGTGCTGCTAGTTTCTGTTTGTGGAACAATAACTGATCAACTAAACACACGTCTGTCTCCTTCTATGTAATCCTTATTGGAGAAATATCATTTCTGTTATCAGATTTAATTTAATGCTGAATTATCAACATTGTTTTCACTCAGTCATCTAATGATGAGTTTAATTTGGAGTAAAATAAAACGTAAAATCATTTCTCCTTCAATCAGATTGAACGTTGTGATTCTGAACGTCGTCAGCAGACGAACGTGAATAAAAACAGCGTCACCTGAAGTCCTTTTGTTTGTTGTTTGTTCATAAAGCTGCTGTTAGTTTTCTCCGATGTTCAGGTTATTCATTCTTATTATTTCTGTCTGTTCATTCTAGTTTGACGGATGTTTCACACAAACATCTTTGCGGCTCCGTCCCGACCGATGAGAGACGCCTTTGTTCTGGTTCCACAACGCGCTCCTTATCTCCCGTAATCAGCAGCTGGATCCACATCAGTCGACCACGGAGATGCGTCACGTGACTTCCACGGAGACTCAATCACAGAGGAACTAAACCAACAACGAAATCAAGACTGTTCTCCTTTTCTAGAACAAAGAATGTTGTAAAGAACAAACATCTGTGGACGGTAGTGACTTTAAGCTCATTCTCATGTCTGTCCATGAAGAAGAGATGCAGCCTGCACATGTGGAGGATGAAGATTGATCAAGTTATATTTGTACAAATAATATTAAAATTCAAAAGGGGGGTTGTTTGGTTTCAACATTGGCCGGGACACATATTAAGGGGGGGGGGATTCTGAGCTTCAAGCACATGATTTCCTGCATTCTGGTGGATAATCCAGCTCAGCATTAAACCCAATAACTGTTGCAGAGAATGAGACACAGCCACCAACACTTAGTCATGGACGTAACCGGAGACCGAATGAATTACTGACATCGTTTGAGAAACAAGTGATGAAATAAACCAGGAAATCCACAAGTTCTCAAATGAATCTAAATCTAATTTCTTGAAAACAGATGTGCAGGTAGGGTGTCAGGGTCTCAGCCGTCATGAAGAATCAGCCTGGAAGGAGTTCAGGCCGACATCAGAGGAGCAGACGCCAGTAAAGAGAAGCTGTTTGACAGAGTGAGAGAAGATCACCGGTACCATCACCGGTACCATCACATCATCTCTGGATCATTGTGAGCGGTATTTGTAATGCACTCGTTTCTCTCGTCCCCTGAGACAGAAAGGTTTGCAGAAGGAAAGGATCTCTGGTGCAGCTGAAGCCCTCAGGATGTGAAGCTGCTCCTCAGAGGATCTGCTCAAAGCCTGATGGACACGTGAGGACGGACGAAGAGTCACGATCACACAGACACACCTGAGGGGAAGTGATGGAGACGAGTTTGAATCTAAGAACACGAATTAAGATGAACACATGTTATTGATGTTATACGACACCTCTGAGAGGTAGTATAAAGTACTACATGTACCTCTGAGAGGTAGTATAAAGTACTACATGTACCTCTGAGAGGTAGTATAAAGTACTACATGTACCTCTGAGAGGTAGTACAGTATAAAGTACAACATGTACCTCTGAGATGTAGTACAGTATAAAGTACAACATGTACCTCTGAGAGGTAGTACAGTATAAAGTACTACATGTACCTCTGAGGTGTAGTACAGTATAAAGTACTACATGTACCTCTGAGATGTAGTACAGTATAAAGTACTACATGTACCTCTGAGGTGTAGTACAGTATAAAGTACAACATGTACCTCTGAGGTGTAGTACAGTATAAAGTACAACATGTACCTCTGAGGTGTAGTACAGTATGAAGTACTACATGTACCTCTGAGATGTAGTACAGTATAAAGTACTACATGTACCTCTGAGGTGTAGTACAGTATAAAGTACTACATGTACCTCTGAGATGTAGTACAGTATAAAGTACAACATGTACCTCTGAGGTGTAGTACAGTATAAAGTACAACATGTACCTCTGAGGTGTAGTACAGTATAAAGTACAACATGTACCTCTGAGGTGTAGTACAGTATGAAGTACTACATGTACCTCTGAGATGTAGTACAGTATAAAGTACTACATGTACCTCTGAGATGTAGTACAGTATAAAGTACTACATGTACCTCTGAGGTGTAGTACAGTATAAAGTACAACATGTACCTCTGAGGTGTAGTACAGTATAAAGTACAACATGTACCTCTGAGGTGTAGTACAGTATGAAGTACTACATGTACCTCTGAGATGTAGTACAGTATAAAGTACTACATGTACCTCTGAGGTGTAGTACAGTATAAAGTACTACATGTACCTCTGAGATGTAGTACAGTATAAAGTACAACATGTACCTCTGAGGTGTAGTACAGTATAAAGTACTACATGTACCTCTGAGGTGTAGTACAGTATAAAGTACTACATGTACCTCTGAGGTGTAGTACAGTATAAAGTACTACATGTACCTCTGAGATGTAGTACAGTATGAAGTACTACATGTACCTCTGAGATGTAGTACAGTATAAAGTACAACATGTACCTCTGAGGTGTAGTACAGTATAAAGTACTACATGTACCTCTGAGGTGTAGTACAGTATAAAGTACAACATGTACCTCTGAGGTGTAGTACAGTATAAAGTACTACATGTACCTCTGAGATGTAGTACAGTATAAAGTACAACATGTACCTCTGAGGTGTAGTACAGTATAAAGTACTACATGTACCTCCGAGATGTAGTACAGTATAAAGTACTATATGTACCTCTGAGATGTAGTACAGTAGGTAACCCCTAACCATGTATGGTCATGGGTTCTGTCATGGGTTCAGTCATGGGTTCTGTCATGGGTTCAGTCATGGGTTCTGTCATGGGTTCTGATGGCAGAGTCGTGCATCATGCAACACAAACTTGTCAGAACCAAGATGGCCGACAGAGGCAGGAACGATGAGTATATGTTGTCAATCTTTCTATAGCGGTGCTAAATATGATGCACAGGGACCTATTGTTTTATACACACACATCAAATGATCAAGTTCTTTATTCATGAAATATTTATCAGGTTAACTAAATAACTAAACTACTAAACAGAGAATTAATAAATAAACCATCAGATAAACTAAATGACTGGAATAAATAATGGATACATGATACAGGATAATGATAGATCAAGTTTTAAAATGAATAAAAACTGATTATAAAGAGTTATGAACACAACACTCTGCTTTGCGCGTACAGTGTGGAAGGAATCTGTGGCGTTTAAAATGCACACATTATATAACTGGGGACAGGGACGAGCTCAGGAGAGTCCAGCACGACACCTCCCTAACACCTCCCTAACACCTCCCCCTCTGTCCCCCCTGGTGAGCTGGATGGACTCAGAGCCCTCCACTTCAAAGGGCTCTGCCACCACCGACACTATGACCCCCCCCCCCTCTCTGTGACGACTGGCCAGGTGAGAAGACAGCTGGAGAGACTCCACCAAGGCAAGGCTGAAGGACCTGATGGCATCAGCCCCAGGGCCCTGAAGACCTGCGCCATCCAGCTGTCTAATGTCCTTCAACACCTCTTCAACCTGAGCCTGAAGCAGGAGGAAGTCCCGGTGCTGTGGAAGACGTCGTGCCTGGTTCCTGTACCGAAGAAGACGACACCATCTGGCCTCAATGACTACCGACCAGTTGCCCTCACATCCCATGTGATGAAGGTGCTGGAGAGGCTGGTCTTGGCCCGCCTCCGGCCGCAGGTGAAATCCTCACTGGACCCTCTGCAGTTTGCATACCAGCCTCATGTGGGGGTGGACGACGCCATCATCTACCTGCTGCAACGAGCTCAGTCGCACCTGGATGAACCGGTGGCTCTGTGAGAATCACTTCCTTTGATTTCTCCAGTGCATTCAACACCATCCAACCAGTGCTGCTGAGTGAGAAGCTGCGGGTGGTGGGGGTGAACGCGTCCACCGTCTCCTGGATCACTGACTACCTCACAGGCAGACCACAGTTTGTCCGATTGGGCCGTGTGCTGTCTGATACGGTGGTCAGTGATATTGGAGCCCCACAGGGAACTGTTCTGTCTCCCTTCCTGTTCACCTTGTACACCACTGACTTCCAGTACAACTCTGTGTCATGCCATCTGCAGAAGTTCTCTGATGACTCTGCAGTGGTCGGGTGTATAAGGGACGGACGGGAGGAGGATCTGGGTCTGTCCACGGTGGATCGGTCTCTGCTGGAGGATCTGGGTCTGTCCACGGTGGACCGGTCTCTGCAGGAGGATCTGGGTCTGTCCACGGTGGACCGGTCTCTGCTGGAGGATCTGGGTCTGTCCACGGTGGACCGGTCTCTGCAGGAGGATCTGGGTCTGTCCACGGTGGACCGGTCTCTGCAGGAGGATCTGGGTCTGTCCACGGTGGACCGGTCTCTGTTGGAGGATCTGGGTCTGTTCACGGTGGATCTGTCTCTGCAGGAGGATCTGGGTCTGTCCACGGTGGACCGGTCTCTGCAGGAGGATCTGGGTCTGTCCACGGTGGACCGGTCTCTGTTGGAGGATCTGGGTCTGTTCACGGTGGATCTGTCTCTGCAGGAGGATCTGGGTCTGTCCACGGTGGACCGGTCTCTGCAGGAGGATCTGGGTCTGTTCACGGTGGATCGGTCTCTGTTGGAGGATCTGGGTCTGTTTATCCTGTTTGAATCAGAGAAGAGCTCAATGCTGCAGGGAGAGTTCTAGCCGTGGTGGGCGTGTCAGACCACCACGGAAGGGTGGGTTGCCAGGTTGAGCAGTGGCTCCACCAAAAACATTATATTTCCAAAAACTTCATATTTCCCACAATTTAAGCTTCTGCATTTTCCAAACGCACGAGTATTATTCAAAAGTATTGTTGGGTTCGTGAGCCTCGTACCGAACGCTTTCATACGAACACGTGTATTGTTACAAACCTAGAACACGTGTATTGTTACAAAACTAGAACACGTGTATTGTTACAAACCTAGAAACGAATGATACCGTAGCTGTGGCGCCATCATGAGGTTATTAGGAGGTTCAACTGTAGCAGGACAGCACTGAAGGCCCAGCTATGAAGTGCACGGCCCACCACTGGATTAATGTGCACTTTCCCTGGTGAATAAATAAATGAAACAACACGATGGCGATGGCCATACTTCTATGTTCTATGTTCTATATTATGAGCGCTTTCTTTGTGTCAACACGGATGTGTATACTTCAGTGTTCTTTTCCCACTCATGATTATTGCTTTGCATACCTTCACATCATACAATAAACCTGATTGTGTGTGAGTGACACTACGTTTAATGGAGGATATTCTGCACCTAAATGAATGGTAAAATAAAATATTCCTATAAGTATAGTGTACTGTACTATAGTACTTTAAGTGTTTTAGGATACAACACCAGACGTAATAGTTATTATTCGATTGGTGAAACGTAGCCTCAGCTCTTCTGAGGGTCAGTCTGACAAAGCAGATATGTGATATGATGACGATGCAGCAGGGGGCAGTGTCACGCTGCGCTTTACAGGTTTACACCGTTTAAGGATACAACAGGAGTTCAGTCAAACTAAATATTAGTACAATTATTATCTTTCTGTGACTGCTGTAAGACTACAAGTAATATTCTTGTGGTTATTGATTATCATTATTCTTACTATTCATTGGGATGCTGCAACACTACAATGTGAGTCATAAAGTCTGATTAAACCACACGCACACACACACGCACACACACACTCACACTCACACTCACACACACACACACTCACACTCTGACACACACTCACACTCACACACACACACACTCACACTCTCATACACACTCACACACACACACACTCACACACACACTCACACTCACACTCACACACACTCTGACACACACTCACACTCACACACACACACACTCACACTCTCATACACACTCACACACACACACACTCACACACACACTCACACTCACACTCACACACACTCTGACACACACTCACACTCACACACACACACACTCACACACACACTCACACTCACACTCACACTCTGACACACACTCACACTCACACACACACACACTCACACTCTCATACACACTCACACACACACACACTCACACACACACTCACACTCACACTCACACACACTCACACACACACTCACACTCTCACACACACTCACACTCTCACACACACTCACACTCACACTCACACACACACACACTCACACTCTCACACACACACACTCTCACACACACTCACACTCACACTCTCACACACACACACTCTCACACACACTCACACACACACTCTCACACACTCTCACACACACACTCTCACACACTCACACACACACTCTCACACACTCACTCTCACTCACTCTCACACACTCTCACACACTCACACACTCACTCTCACTCACTCTCACACACTCTCACACACTCTCACACACACACTCTCACACACTCACACACACACACTCTCACACACTCACTCTCACTCACTCTCACACACACACACACACTCTCACTCACTCTCACACACTCTCACACACACACTCTCACACACTCACACACACACTCTCACACACTCACACACACACACTCTCACACACTCACTCTCACACACTCTCACACACTCACTCTCACACACTCTCACACACACACACACACACTCACACACACTCACTCACACACACTCACTCACACACACTCACTCTCACACACACACACACACACACACACACGGTGTAGCTTGTGGCTGCTTCCACCAGAGGGCGATGTCGACTTCTTGTTTTGTGCAGAGAAAAGGAGGCAGAGGGTGAGAAGTAGTTCTTATCGTGACACTTTCTTGGGTCATGAAAACTATAATGAGGACATCACTTCTATCAGATGAATGAAAGCTCATCTTCTGATCATGCTGTGAACGTATCACGTCGCTTGTTGGAGGGTAAACAACGAGCACCGCTAGGTGAAAGGGTTAAAGGTTAAAGACGTTATAAAAACTGTAAACCCAGTTCCACAAATCACACACATGCACTTCCTGTCCGAGCTGCTAATGAGCATGCGTGTGATCGTCATTGTTAAAAATGACAGCCGGGGGGGCCGGTGTGTGTGTGTGTGTAACGAGGCGCCATGCCGAGCCGTTGACCCACTTCCCAAATTAAGTCTCCCGTTTGTGCACATAAGTAACATTATAAATCGTTTTATTTTCTCCCATCGTGTGCAGCGTGCTAACTTTTATTTTGGTGATTTAGAAGATGTGATCTTGATGTGAACACAAAGTAGCGGTTGTGTGTCGGTGTTGATGTGAACACAAAGTAGCGGTTGTGTGTCGGTGTTGATGTGAACACAAAGTAGCGGTTGTGTGTCGGTGCTGATGTGAAACACAAAGTAGCGGTTGTGTGTCGGTGTTGATGTGAACACAAAGTAGCGGTTGTGTGTCGGTGTTGATGTGAAACACAAAGTAGCGGTTGTGTGTCGGTGTTGATGTGAAACACAAAGTAGCGGTTGTGTGTCGGTGTTGATGTGAAACACAAAGTAGCGGTTGTGTGTCGGTGTTGATGTGAACACAAAGTAGCGGTTGTGTGTCGGTGTTGATGTGAAACACAAAGTAGCGGTTGTGTGTCGGTGTTGATGTGAAACACAAAGTAGCGGTTGTGTGTCGGTGTTGATGTGAAACACAAAGTAGCGATTGTGTGTCGGTGTTGATGTGAACACAAAGTAGCGGTTGTGTGTCGGTGTTGATGTGAAACACAGAGTAGCGGTTGTGTGTCGGTGTTGATGTGAACACAAAGTAGCGGTTGTGTGTCGGTGCTGATGTGAAACACAAAGTAGCGGTTGTGTGTCGGTGTTGATGTGAAACACAAAGTAGCGGTTGTGTGTCGGTGCTGATGTGAAACACAAAGTAGCGGTTGTGTGTCGGTGTTGATGTGAAACACAAAGTAGCGGTTGTGTGTCGGTGCTGATGTGAAACACAAAGTAGCGGTTGTGTGTCGGTGTTGATGTGAAACACAAAGTAGCGGTTGTGTGTCGGTGTTGATGTGAACACAAAGTAGCGGTTGTGTGTCGGTGTTGATGTGAACACAAAGTAGAGGTTGTGTGTCGGTGCTGATGTGAAACACAAAGTAGCGGTTGTGTGTCGGTGTTGATGTGAAACACAGAGTAGCGGTTGTGTGTCGGTGCTGATGTGAAACACAACGTAGCGGTTGTGTGTCGGTGTTGATGTGAACACAAAGTAGCGGTTGAGTGTCGGTGTTGATGTGAAACACAAAGTAGCGGTTGTGTGTCGGTGTTGATGTGAAACACAAAGTAGCGGTTGTGTGTCGGTGTTGATGTGAAACACAAAGTAGCGGTTGTGTGTCGGTGCTGATGTGAAACACAAAGTAGCGGTTGTGTGTCGGTGTTGATGTGAAACACAAAGTAGCGGTTGTGTGTCGGTGCTGATGTGAAACACAAAGTAGCGGTTGTGTGTCGGTGTTGATGTGAAACAAAGTAGCGGTTGTGTGTCGGTGTTGATGTGAAACACAAAGTAGCGGTTGTGTGTCGGTGTTGATGTGAAACACAAAGTAGCGGTTGTGTGTCTGTGTTGATGTGAAACACAAAGTAGCGGTTGTGTGTCGGTGTTGATGTGAAACACAAAGTAGCGGCTGTGTGTCGGTGTTGATGTGAAACACAAAGTAGCGGTTGTGTGTCGGTGTTGATATGAAACACAAAGTAGCGGTTGTGTGTCGGTGTTGATGTGAAACACAAAGTAGCGGTTGTGTGTCGGTGTTGATGTGAACACAAAGTAGCGGTTGTGTGTCGGTGCTGATGTGAAACACAAAGTAGCGGTTGTGTGTCGGTGTTGATGTGAACACAAAGTAGCGGTTGTGTGTCGGTGTTGATGTGAAACACAAAATAGCGGTTGTGTGTCGGTGCTGATGTGAAACACAAAGTAGCGGTTGTGTGTCGGTGTTGATGTGAAACACAAAGTAGCGGTTGTGTGTCGGTGTTGATGTGAAACACAAAGTAGCGGTTGTGTGTCGGTGCTGATGTGAAACACAAAGTAGCGGTTGTGTGTCGGTGCTGATGTGAAACACAAAGTAGCGGTTGTGTGTCGGTGCTGATGTGAAACACAAAGTAGCGGTTGTGTGTCGTGCTGATGTGAAACACAAAGTAGCGGTTGTGTGTCGGTGTTGATGTGAACACAAAGTAGCGGTTGTGTGTCGGTGCTGATGTGAAACACAAAGTAGCGGTTGTGTGTCGTGCTGATGTGAACACAAAGTAGCGGTTGTGTGTCGGTGTTGATGTGAAACACAGAGTAGCGGTTGTGTGTCGGTGTTGATGTGAACACAAAGTAGCGGTTGTGTGTCGGTGCTGATGTGAAACACAAAGTAGCGGTTGTGTGTCGGTGTTGATGTGAAACACAAAGTAGCGGTTGTGTGTCGGTGCTGATGTGAAACACAAAGTAGCGGTTGTGTGTCGGTGTTGATGTGAAACACAAAGTAGCGGTTGTGTGTCGGTGTTGATGTGAAACACAAAGTAGCGGTTGTGTGTCGGTGTTGATGTGAACACAAAGTAGAGGTTGTGTGTCGGTGCTGATGTGAAACACAAAGTAGCGGTTGTGTGTCGGTGTTGATGTGAAACACAGAGTAGCGGTTGTGTGTCGGTGCTGATGTGAAACACAAAGTAGCGGTTGTGTGTCGGTGTTGATGTGAACACAAAGTAGCGGTTGAGTGTCGGTGTTGATGTGAAACACAAAGTAGCGGTTGTGTGTCGGTGTTGATGTGAAACACAAAGTAGCGGTTGTGTGTCGGTGTTGATGTGAAACACAGAGTAGCGGTTGTGTGTCGGTGCTGATGTGAAACACAAAGTAGCGGTTGTGTGTCGGTGTTGATGTGAAACACAAAGTAGCGGTTGTGTGTCGGTGCTGATGTGAAACACAAAGTAGCGGTTGTGTGTCGGTGTTGATGTGAAACAAAGTAGCGGTTGTGTGTCGGTGTTGATGTGAAACACAAAGTAGCGGTTGTGTGTCGGTGTTGATGTGAAACACAAAGTAGCGGCTGTGTGTCGGTGTTGATGTGAACACAAAGTAGCGGTTGTGTGTCGGTGTTGATGTGAACACAAAGTAGCGGTTGTGTGTCGGTGCTGATGTGAAACACAAAGTAGCGGTTGTGTGTCGGTGTTGATGTGAACACAAAGTAGCGGTTGTGTGTCGGTGTTGATGTGAAACACAAAATAGCGGTTGTGTGTCGGTGCTGATGTGAAACACAAAGTAGCGGTTGTGTGTCGGTGTTGATGTGAAACACAAAGTAGCGGTTGTGTGTCGGTGCTGATGTGAACACAAAGTAGCGGTTGTGTGTCGGTGCTGATGTGAAACACAAAGTAGCGGTTGTGTGTCGGTGTTGATGTGAAACACAAAGTAGCGGTTGTGTGTCGGTGCTGATGTGAAACACAAAGTAGCGGTTGTGTGTCGGTGTTGATGTGAAACACAAAGTAGCGGTTGTGTGTCGGTGTTGATGTGAACACAAAGTAGCGGTTGTGTGTCGGTGTTGATGTGAACACAAAGTAGAGGTTGTGTGTCGGTGCTGATGTGAAACACAAAGTAGCGGTTGTGTGTCGGTGTTGATGTGAAACACAGAGTAGCGGTTGTGTGTCGGTGCTGATGTGAAACACAAAGTAGCGGTTGTGTGTCGGTGTTGATGTGAACACAAAGTAGCGGTTGAGTGTCGGTGTTGATGTGAAACACAAAGTAGCGGTTGTGTGTCGGTGTTGATGTGAAACACAAAGTAGCGGTTGTGTGTCGGTGTTGATGTGAAACACAGAGTAGCGGTTGTGTGTCGGTGCTGATGTGAAACACAAAGTAGCGGTTGTGTGTCGGTGTTGATGTGAAACACAAAGTAGCGGTTGTGTGTCGGTGCTGATGTGAAACACAAAGTAGCGGTTGTGTGTCGGTGTTGATGTGAAACAAAGTAGCGGTTGTGTGTCGGTGTTGATGTGAAACACAAAGTAGCGGTTGTGTGTCGGTGTTGATGTGAAACACAAAGTAGCGGCTGTGTGTCGGTGTTGATGTGAACACAAAGTAGCGGTTGTGTGTCGGTGTTGATGTGAACACAAAGTAGCGGTTGTGTGTCGGTGCTGATGTGAAACACAAAGTAGCGGTTGTGTGTCGGTGTTGATGTGAACACAAAGTAGCGGTTGTGTGTCGGTGGTGATGTGAAACACAAAATAGCGGTTGTGTGTCGGTGCTGATGTGAAACACAAAGTAGCGGTTGTGTGTCGGTGTTGATGTGAAACACAAAGTAGCGGTTGTGTGTCGGTGCTGATGTGAAACACAAAGTAGCGGTTGTGTGTCGGTGCTGATGTGAAACACAAAGTAGCGGTTGTGTGTCGGTGCTGATGTGAAACACAAAGTAGCGGTTGTGTGTCGTGCTGATGTGAAACACAAAGTAGCGGTTGTGTGTCGGTGCTGATGTGAAACACAAAGTAGCGGTTGTGTGTCGGTGTTGATGTGAACACAAAGTAGCGGTTGTGTGTCGGTGCTGATGTGAAACACAAAGTAGCGGTTGTGTGTCGGTGTTGATGTGAAACACAAAGTAGCGGTTGTGTGTCGGTGCTGATGTGAAACACAAAGTAGCGGTTGTGTGTCGGTGTTGATGTGAAACACAAAGTAGCGGTTGTGTGTCGGTGTTGATGTGAACACAAAGTAGCGGTTGTGTGTCGGTGTTGATGTGAACACAAAGTAGAGGTTGTGTGTCGGTGCTGATGTGAAACACAAAGTAGCGGTTGTGTGTCGGTGTTGATGTGAAACACAGAGTAGCGGTTGTGTGTCGGTGCTGATGTGAAACACAAAGTAGCGGTTGTGTGTCGGTGTTGATGTGAACACAAAGTAGCGGTTGAGTGTCGGTGTTGATGTGAAACACAAAGTAGCGGTTGTGTGTCGGTGTTGATGTGAAACACAAAGTAGCGGTTGTGTGTCGGTGTTGATGTGAAACACAGAGTAGCGGTTGTGTGTCGGTGCTGATGTGAAACACAAAGTAGCGGTTGTGTGTCGGTGCTGATGTGAAACACAAAGTAGCGGTTGTGTGTCGGTGTTGATGTGAAACAAAGTAGCGGTTGTGTGTCGGTGTTGATGTGAAACACAAAGTAGCGGTTGTGTGTCGGTGTTGATGTGAAACACAAAGTAGCGGCTGTGTGTCGGTGTTGATGTGAACACAAAGTAGCGGTTGTGTGTCGGTGTTGATGTGAACACAAAGTAGCGGTTGTGTGTCGGTGCTGATGTGAAACACAAAGTAGCGGTTGTGTGTCGGTGTTGATGTGAACACAAAGTAGCGGTTGTGTGTCGGTGTTGATGTGAAACACAAAATAGCGGTTGTGTGTCGGTGCTGATGTGAAACACAAAGTAGCGGTTGTGTGTCGGTGTTGATGTGAAACACAAAGTAGCGGTTGTGTGTCGGTGTTGATGTGAAACACAAAGTAGCGGTTGTGTGTCTGTGCTGATGTGAAACACAAAGTAGCGGTTGTGTGTCGGTGCTGATGTGAAACACAAAGTAGCGGTTGTGTGTCGGTGCTGATGTGAAACACAAAGTAGCGGTTGTGTGTCGTGCTGATGTGAAACACAAAGTAGCGGTTGTGTGTCGGTGCTGATGTGAAACACAAAGTAGCGGTTGTGTGTCGGTGCTGATGTGAAACACAAAGTAGCGGTTGTGTGTCGTGCTGATGTGAAACACAAAATAGCGGTTGTGTGTCGGTGTTGATGTGAAACACAAAGTAGCGGTTGTGTGTCGGTGTTGATGTGAACACAAAGTAGCGGTTGTGTGTCGGTGTTGATGTGAACACAAAGTAGAGGTTGTGTGTCGGTGCTGATGTGAAACACAAAGTAGCGGTTGTGTGTCGGTGTTGATGTGAAACACAGAGTAGCGGTTGTGTGTCGGTGCTGATGTGAAACACAAAGTAGCGGTTGTGTGTCGGTGTTGATGTGAACACAAAGTAGCGGTTGAGTGTCGGTGTTGATGTGAAACACAAAGTAGCGGTTGTGTGTCGGTGTTGATGTGAACACAAAGTAGCGGTTGTGTGTCGGTGTTGATGTGAACACAAAGTAGAGGTTGTGTGTCGGTGCTGATGTGAAACACAAAGTAGCGGTTGTGTGTCGGTGTTGATGTGAAACACAGAGTAGCGGTTGTGTGTCGGTGCTGATGTGAAACACAAAGTAGCGGTTGTGTGTCGGTGTTGATGTGAACACAAAGTAGCGGTTGAGTGTCGGTGTTGATGTGAAACACAAAGTAGCGGTTGTGTGTCGGTGTTGATGTGAAACACAAAGTAGCGGTTGTGTGTCGGTGTTGATGTGAAACACAGAGTAGCGGTTGTGTGTCGGTGCTGATGTGAAACACAAAGTAGCGGTTGTGTGTCGGTGTTGATGTGAAACACAAAGTAGCGGTTGTGTGTCGGTGCTGATGTGAAACACAAAGTAGCGGTTGTGTGTCGGTGTTGATGTGAAACAAAGTAGCGGTTGTGTGTCGGTGTTGATGTGAAACACAAAGTAGCGGTTGTGTGTCGGTGTTGATGTGAAACACAAAGTAGCGGCTGTGTGTCGGTGTTGATGTGAACACAAAGTAGCGGTTGTGTGTCGGTGTTGATGTGAACACAAAGTAGCGGTTGTGTGTCGGTGCTGATGTGAAACACAAAGTAGCGGTTGTGTGTCGGTGTTGATGTGAACACAAAGTAGCGGTTGTGTGTCGGTGTTGATGTGAAACACAAAATAGCGGTTGTGTGTCGGTGCTGATGTGAAACACAAAGTAGCGGTTGTGTGTCGGTGTTGATGTGAAACACAAAGTAGCGGTTGTGTGTCGGTGCTGATGTGAAACACAAAGTAGCGGTTGTGTGTCGGTGCTGATGTGAAACACAAAGTAGCGGTTGTGTGTCGGTGCTGATGTGAAACACAAAGTAGCGGTTGTGTGTCGTGCTGATGTGAAACACAAAGTAGCGGTTGTGTGTCGGTGCTGATGTGAAACACAAAGTAGCGGTTGTGTGTCGGTGTTGATGTGAACACAAAGTAGCGGTTGTGTGTCGGTGCTGATGTGAAACACAAAGTAGCGGTTGTGTGTCGGTGTTGATGTGAAACACAAAGTAGCGGTTGTGTGTCGGTGCTGATGTGAAACACAAAGTAGCGGTTGTGTGTCGGTGTTGATGTGAAACACAAAGTAGCGGTTGTGTGTCGGTGTTGATGTGAACACAAAGTAGCGGTTGTGTGTCGGTGTTGATGTGAACACAAAGTAGAGGTTGTGTGTCGGTGCTGATGTGAAACACAAAGTAGCGGTTGTGTGTCGGTGTTGATGTGAAACACAGAGTAGCGGTTGTGTGTCGGTGCTGATGTGAAACACAAAGTAGCGGTTGTGTGTCGGTGTTGATGTGAACACAAAGTAGCGGTTGAGTGTCGGTGTTGATGTGAAACACAAAGTAGCGGTTGTGTGTCGGTGTTGATGTGAAACACAAAGTAGCGGTTGTGTGTCGGTGTTGATGTGAAACACAGAGTAGCGGTTGTGTGTCGGTGCTGATGTGAAACACAAAGTAGCGGTTGTGTGTCGGTGCTGATGTGAAACACAAAGTAGCGGTTGTGTGTCGGTGTTGATGTGAAACAAAGTAGCGGTTGTGTGTCGGTGTTGATGTGAAACACAAAGTAGCGGTTGTGTGTCGGTGTTGATGTGAAACACAAAGTAGCGGCTGTGTGTCGGTGTTGATGTGAACACAAAGTAGCGGTTGTGTGTCGGTGTTGATGTGAACACAAAGTAGCGGTTGTGTGTCGGTGCTGATGTGAAACACAAAGTAGCGGTTGTGTGTCGGTGTTGATGTGAACACAAAGTAGCGGTTGTGTGTCGGTGTTGATGTGAAACACAAAATAGCGGTTGTGTGTCGGTGCTGATGTGAAACACAAAGTAGCGGTTGTGTGTCGGTGTTGATGTGAAACACAAAGTAGCGGTTGTGTGTCGGTGTTGATGTGAAACACAAAGTAGCGGTTGTGTGTCTGTGCTGATGTGAAACACAAAGTAGCGGTTGTGTGTCGGTGCTGATGTGAAACACAAAGTAGCGGTTGTGTGTCGGTGCTGATGTGAAACACAAAGTAGCGGTTGTGTGTCGTGCTGATGTGAAACACAAAGTAGCGGTTGTGTGTCGGTGCTGATGTGAAACACAAAGTAGCGGTTGTGTGTCGGTGCTGATGTGAAACACAAAGTAGCGGTTGTGTGTCGTGCTGATGTGAAACACAAAATAGCGGTTGTGTGTCGGTGTTGATGTGAACACAAAGTAGCGGTTGTGTGTCGGTGCTGATGTGAAACACAAAGTAGCGGTTGTGTGTCGGTGCTGATGTGAAACACAAAGTAGCGGTTGTGTGTCGTGCTGATGTGAACACAAAGTAGCGGTTGTGTGTCGTGCTGATGTGAAACACAAAGTAGCGGTTGTGTGTCGGTGCTGATGTGAAACACAAAGTAGCGGTTGTGTGTCGTGCTGATGTGAACACAAAGTAGCGGTTGTGTGTCGGTGCTGATGTGAACACAAAGTAGCGGTTGTGTGTCGTGCTGATGTGAAACACAAAATAGCGGTTGTGTGTCGGTGCTGATGTGAAACACAAAGTAGCGGTTGTGTGTCGGTGCTGATGTGAAACACAAAGTAGCGGTTGTGTGTCGTGCTGATGTGAACACAAAGTAGCGGTTGTGTGTCGTGCTGATGTGAAACACAAAGTAGCGGTTGTGTGTCGTGCTGATGTGAAACACAAAGTAGCGGTTGTGTGTCGGTGTTGATGTGAACACAAAGTAGCGGTTGTGTGTCGGTGTTGATGTGAAACACAAAATAGCGGTTGTGTGTCGGTGCTGATGTGAAACACAAAGTAGCGGTTGTGTGTCGGTGTTGATGTGAAACACAAAGTAGCGGTTGTGTGTCGGTGTTGATGTGAAACACAAAGTAGCGGTTGTGTGTCGGTGCTGATGTGAAACACAAAGTAGCGGTTGTGTGTCGGTGCTGATGTGAAACACAAAGTAGCGGTTGTGTGTCGTGCTGATGTGAAACACAAAGTAGCGGTTGTGTGTCGGTGCTGATGTGAAACACAAAGTAGCGGTTGTGTGTCGGTGTTGATGTGAACACAAAGTAGCGGTTGTGTGTCGGTGCTGATGTGAAACACAAAGTAGCGGTTGTGTGTCGGTGTTGATGTGAAACACAAAGTAGCGGTTGTGTGTCGGTGTTGATGTGAACACAAAGTAGCGGTTGTGTGTCGGTGTTGATGTGAACACAAAGTAGAGGTTGTGTGTCGGTGCTGATGTGAAACACAAAGTAGCGGTTGTGTGTCGGTGTTGATGTGAAACACAGAGTAGCGGTTGTGTGTCGGTGCTGATGTGAAACACAAAGTAGCGGTTGTGTGTCGGTGTTGATGTGAACACAAAGTAGCGGTTGAGTGTCGGTGTTGATGTGAAACACAAAGTAGCGGTTGTGTGTCGGTGTTGATGTGAAACACAAAGTAGCGGTTGTGTGTCGGTGTTGATGTGAAACACAGAGTAGCGGTTGTGTGTCGGTGCTGATGTGAAACACAAAGTAGCGGTTGTGTGTCGGTGTTGATGTGAAACACAAAGTAGCGGTTGTGTGTCGGTGCTGATGTGAAACACAAAGTAGCGGTTGTGTGTCGGTGTTGATGTGAAACAAAGTAGCGGTTGTGTGTCGGTGTTGATGTGAAACACAAAGTAGCGGTTGTGTGTCGGTGTTGATGTGAAACACAAAGTAGCGGCTGTGTGTCGGTGTTGATGTGAACACAAAGTAGCGGTTGTGTGTCGGTGTTGATGTGAACACAAAGTAGCGGTTGTGTGTCGGTGCTGATGTGAAACACAAAGTAGCGGTTGTGTGTCGGTGTTGATGTGAACACAAAGTAGCGGTTGTGTGTCGGTGTTGATGTGAAACACAAAATAGCGGTTGTGTGTCGGTGCTGATGTGAAACACAAAGTAGCGGTTGTGTGTCGGTGCTGATGTGAAACACAAAGTAGCGGTTGTGTGTCGGTGCTGATGTGAAACACAAAATAGCGGTTGTGTGTCGTGCTGATGTGAAACACAAAGTAGCGGTTGTGTGTCGGTGCTGATGTGAAACACAAAGTAGCGGTTGTGTGTCGGTGCTGATGTGAAACACAAAGTAGCGGTTGTGTGTCGTGCTGATGTGAAACACAAAGTAGCGGTTGTGTGTCGGTGCTGATGTGAAACACAAAGTAGCGGTTGTGTGTCGGTGCTGATGTGAAACACAAAGTAGCGGTTGTGTGTCGTGCTGATGTGAAACACAAAATAGCGGTTGTGTGTCGGTGTTGATGTGAACACAAAGTAGCGGTTGTGTGTCGGTGCTGATGTGAAACACAAAGTAGCGGTTGTGTGTCGGTGCTGATGTGAAACACAAAGTAGCGGTTGTGTGTCGTGCTGATGTGAACACAAAGTAGCGGTTGTGTGTCGTGCTGATGTGAAACACAAAGTAGCGGTTGTGTGTCGGTGCTGATGTGAAACACAAAGTAGCGGTTGTGTGTCGTGCTGATGTGAACACAAAGTAGCGGTTGTGTGTCGGTGCTGATGTGAACACAAAGTAGCGGTTGTGTGTCGTGCTGATGTGAAACACAAAATAGCGGTTGTGTGTCGGTGCTGATGTGAAACACAAAGTAGCGGTTGTGTGTCGTGCTGATGTGAACACAAAGTAGCGGTTGTGTGTCGTGCTGATGTGAAACACAAAGTAGCGGTTGTGTGTCGGTGCTGATGTGAAACACAAAGTAGCGGTTGTGTGTCGTGCTGATGTGAACACAGCTCCTCTCTGCGTGCAGGTGGGCTCACTGAGCCGAGTGAACTCCCGTCACCGCTTCCTGCTCCTCGTTCATCGAATCATTCGCCTTCTCAAGGACAGAAGCCCCCGAGCAGGAAGACGCTCCAGTGGTGGTCCCAACGGGATCAAACACACACACACACACATCTATACACACAGTATAGATATCTCCAAACAAAGCGATCATCATGAACAAACAGTTCACAGCTTCTCAGCTTCTAGTATTTATGTACGATTGTATGGAAACAGACAGCAGAATCCTGCATCTCTGCCAGTTAGCGTAGCTTAGCATAAAGACTGGAAACATAGTTATGAATTGCATTTTGTATTTCTTCATGTAAAAGTAGTAAATATGTAAACACTCCAGTAGAGTAGCTCAACATATAATGAATAACTATCATGAGTGAATACGCTCATCATGTGCAGAACTAACCCTTTGAAATGTGCATCATATTGTGATTATACGTTCACGCCCTTGTTTTTACAGTCATTGTCTCGCGGGCCTCGGAGGAATCTCCCACACTTTCACCGCCACCTTGAACACAACACGGCTGTGAGCTGATGGATGTCCACGAACACGCAGCTGTAGAAGCTCACACTGAGTCCAGGCTGACGATCATCCTCCCGCTGCATCAGAACCAGGAAGTCATTTCTGAAACTACATTTCCCAGAATGCACCATTAAAGTACCCTGAAGATCTCGGGCCGCTCCTCTCTGCAGTGTTCGTGGACATTGAATCGAACATTACTACTTTGATCCTGAAGAGAACTCTTACAATATGACAGTAAGATATTTCTGTGATCGGAGTTATTTCAGACTGAGGTGAATGTTATAATAACAGCATCACTGTAAACATCATATGTGGAGCAGGATGTTGGGTCTGTGCTGGTATTTGGGGTGTGACAGCTATGTGAGGATGACCTGGGCTTCTGGTTTTTGGGAGGTCATAAACCCGGTCTGTGATTACCCCCCCCCCCCCCCCTGTAACTGAGGAGGAACAGCTGTTTGAGTCCAAACTGCTCCGCTGGATCTCAAAACATCTTCTTTTCTTCGAGATGCTGCAGAAAACCGGCCGCGAGTCTTTCAGATGAAACTTCCTTCATCTGAATTTCAACGTGGACCCCGGCGGACCCCCAGAGGGGGGGGGGGGGGGGAGGGCATTAGCACATTTACTGGGACAATAAACCCCGCTAGACAATAATCAGGATTCAGTGTTTGCCATTAAAAAGACCTCATTTACAAACCGTTTCTATTTAGTGTCGCTTCCTCTTCATCGTCTGCTGTACGACGCCACATTCAGTGGGAATATGATTTAATATTAGCATCACATTCCTGACACTGAATATTACACATCAGCAATGGTTTCCAGAGACGAGGCAATAAAAGTCCGTTTTCGGCCGTTCGCACACAACTCAAATCTGAATTCTTGTCTCCGTGAGAAGTTTGACGGCTTATTTTTGGACGCAGGTTGTGAAACGCCCCGAATCCCCAAAACAACACAATACACTCGAGATCGTAGCTTCTGGTAGCTAGCTAGCTAGCTCAGGCTCATGAGCATGACTGTTCTAGCTCCATCTGCTATAATAATAATAATAATAATAATAATAATCATAATAATAAGTCAGTACTGTGCCTTTAAGGACGAGTCACACGGGATAAATGAGAAACTCTTAAAGCGACATCACATACGGACACTGTCAGTTGTTCTGGATTTTAATTTACAGCAAATTAAAAAGCGGTTCTTGGGATCAATAACACTGATGTGCGGCCCAGATGTGGAGCCGTGGAGGAGTTTGTTAAATGTCCACATCTGTCCCATTAATCACTGATGCGATGACGCTAAAGAGTCGTCAAAGTAATTAGCGAATGATTAGCAAATGATCTGGAATTGCTCAAAAATCTGACTTATTAGCATAACATTAATTGCTTTGTTTCATAAAGGCCAGCTGGCTAATTGTTCTCTGTTCCCCCGAAACGCTAATTGATCCCGACTGGAGGTGTGTGTGTGTGTGTGTGTGTGTGTGTGTGTGTGTGTGTGTGTGTGTGTGTGTGTGTGTGTGTGTGTGTGTGTGTGTGAGAGAGACTTGCATCTAAATACCACAACCTGCTGCTAAAAGAACCAAACTGTACTTAAAATCTGGCATTTGTTGGCCCGTTTTTACTTTAATTAACTATTTGTGTGTAATACAACAGTTTTATTGTATTTGTCGTTATACTGTGTTTAAAATGTAAAAACAATCGATGCAGAAGAACCAGAATTATCTATTTTTTTTGCCAAACATCCGTCTTTCGTGTCAACACTTGGCAACTACATTACCCACAATGCACCTCAACGTGCAGACAGTTAAGCAGGAGATTGGCGTGTATTATGAACCCCATTACTCCTGAAAAGTACTACGATGCACAAGTAAAAGTACATGAAACGTGAACAAACAGCCGTCACCGCCGGCCTTGACCCCGCCCACCCTCATCTCGCGGACCAATCACCTCGCCCAGCGGTGGCCATTCCGTGGCCCCGCCCCCCTGTCACTCATCAGCCGACCCCCCCGCGTCGTGGCTTTGACCTCTGACCCCTGAACGTGTGGCTCTCATCTGGATGAAATGTTCACACGACGTCCTGCTCGTGTTTCCTCGTCTGCTTTTAACCCCAACACAATGCATGCTGGGATAATCTTCACCTACGAGTTCAGTCAGTGTGTAAACTTTGTTCTGTTGCTCAATAAACGTCACTTCATTATTCAGAACAAAATGATGAGACGCTTCTTCATGGTGACGTCTTTGAAGCACATTTCATAGATTATAACGATTATAATGATTATAAAGATTATTCAACAGATACTAAACATTTACATTCTCACTGCTTTGTAGCTCGTTGTCTGAATGTTCATTCTTTTCTTCCACTTCATCTCATTGAAGTGTTTTAAACATCGGGGGTTAAACAGAGAGCAGTGTTCTCTCATGTAACACAGATATGAACGTAGTTATAACTTATTAGAAACCAGATAATAAACCTTCTAATATCAGCAGGAAGTACAATCCAAGTGGAAACCTTGTTAATGCAGCAAACTTAAACTGGAATGAAAATTCCAGTTTTTAATGTATTCAGCATAAAAACAGAGCATAGTATCAATAACAACAATATATATATATATATATATGTATATATATATATATATGATGTATGTATGTATATATATATGTATATATATATATATATATATATATATATATATATATATATATATATATATATATATATATATATATATATATATATATATATATATATATATATATATATATATGTATATATATATGTATATATATATATATATATGATGTATGTATATATATATATATATATATATATAATAGACTGCATGAAGGTACACGAGTGTCTCTCGTCTCCACAGCCAGACGTCGAGGCGCCGCATGATGAATTATGTTTCACGGTTTTTCACGTGGTGAGCAGGAATTCACGTCCAGCTTTAATAGCGCTCGTTTTCTGCCTTGTTCAGTCCATTAGCGGCGAGCGGCGAGCTCCCCCCCCCCCCCAGAGTGGCGGCCCCGCCACTAATTACGGCGAGAGGGATGATCGGCGAGGGCTCATTACCGTGCGAGCCAGAGCATACTGTCTCTCTCCCGGTTAATGATGTTGGATCCGCGGCGCTCGGCGCTCCATCACACGGCGGCCGACGAGTCGTCAGTCTGACTTCGTCTTCAGCTCGACATCGACATCATGTTTGACCAAAATATTAACAACAAGCCTTCACTTCAGTGATTTATGTATTTTCTGAAATTCTTAATTGATTTATTTTCACTATTATTTATTTTCTGCTGTTTTTATTTATTTATTTTACTTGTATTGTTATTTTATGGTATTTGTTTGCTGTCGGACAGGCCTAGCTTTTGTCTCTGTGGATAGTGTTGGTGTGGACGAATACACATTTTGTCACACGTGGTTAGCCTAGCTTAGCACAAAGACTGGAAGCAGGGGGAAACAGCTAGCCTCCTAAATTCTAATGATTCTCAAAGTGGAGTCTAGTTTATGAACACATTATTTAGTTTGATTGTGTTGTAATGTAACATATTAGATTCATAGTATCGTAATAATGCATTTCTCTTGAGTTGTTTACATAATAAAGAGGTAAACATATAAATATAGGTCAAACTACAAGAAGATAACGTCTGCTTTAAAGTTCACTGGTTCTTATAATCTACAGCAGCTAAAACAGGTTCTGCATATTTTACCCACTTACTTTAAAATAATATCAAAGGTTTCATTCTCAGTACTACTTACATATACTACTTACATATACTACGACTAGTACTACCACTAGTACTACGACTACTACTACTACGACTAGTACTACGACTACGACTACTACTACGACTACTACTACTACTACTACGACTACGACTACTACTACTACTACTACGACTACTACTACGACTACTACTACTACTACTACTACTACGACTACTACTACGACTACTACGACTACTACTACGACTACTACTACGACTACTATGACTACTACTACGACTACTACTATTACTACTACTCGTACTACTCCGACTACCTTCTCCCGGTGCTCCTTGAACCCCTCATTGAATCAGGGGGTCTGGCCTCCCTCCTCCCGTCTGCCGGCCTCATTACAGCCTCTTACCGACACAATGAGGCACAACTAAGTGGAGCCTGGAGCTCAGCCAGCGATCTGTCACAGCTCTCTCACGGTCCTCTGCCAGTCCCACCTGAAAACAACCTTCACTCCGGTGCTTTCAATCTGAAGTCCATTCGGACGATCGGATCCACGGAGACGATAACGAGCCGAGACCGACTTTGTTCCCACGGTGGACTCGTTAAATCAAACCGGAGCAGCCAGAAGAGTCTGATGTGGAAGTACAACAAGAATCCTCAGGACCCGGTCCCAGTCTCCTCGACCCAGTCCCAGTCTGCTCGACCCGGTCCCAGTCTCCTCGACCCGGTCCCAGTCTCCTCCTCGACCCGGTCCCAGTCTCCTCCTCGACCCGGTCCCAGTCTCCTCGACCCAGTCCCAGTCTTCTCCTCAGGACCCAGTCCCAGTCTCCTCGACCCAGTCCCAGTCTGCTCCTCGACCCGGTCCCAGTCTCCTCAGGACCCAGTCCCAGTCTCCTCCTCGACCCAGTCCCAGTCTCCTCAGGACCCAGTCCCAACGACCCAGTCCATATCCCGGTCTCCTGATCTCCTCATTCATGGACTCACAGACTTTGATGTTCGTTCTTGAAAAGAGAGTTTATTTCTAACTCGCTGTCACATCATCGAGTCGTTGACATTTTCTACGAGTCCCCATATCTGCACACCTGAGGGAATTACCCACAATTCATAGCAATGTGACGTTAAACACGGGGTTACCCAGTGGAAGCATGGAGACGTAAAGAAAGAGGACGGCACACGCGTGTTCAAGTCAAGATAACAATCAGCTCATCTCGTGAGGAGAGCCTGGAAGACGGTCAAACCGTTGGTAGACCCTCTAGTCTCTCACACCTGAGGTCTTCAGGGCCTTTTCTGGGGGGACATTGGGACCCAGGTCTAGTTTCCAGTTTCTTTCTTCGCTCTCAGAAACAGACGACAGGATGTTTCCTCTCATTCGACAGAGAAACCTACGACACTACATCGCACCGATTCCAGAAACTTCTTGACTTTCCCACTGAAGCCCGACGGTGGAGGAGCTCCGGAGCTTTCCCACCGCGGACACGCTGAAGCAAACACAAGGCTTCATTCATGGCAAGCGTCTCAGACGCGCGAATGGAAGCCGACACAACGAGGCAGCTCTAACTTAATTGTACGTCCACTTCCTGTTATGAATGAAGGCGGCGATAATGAAATGAGGCTCTTTTAGCCGCGCGGAGGATCCGATTAGCTCATCTGTCTCTTGCCAACGGCCTGGACTCTCTAATCCTCTGGGTTCGCCTCGGCAGGTATACTTACCTGCTTGTGTTTTATGTGCGGAGGTCAAAGGTCAAAGGTGTCTGTGTGTAACAGCTGCTCTGAGCCGTTTGGAAAGTGGATCCAGACTTGATGGATGAACTGGTTCTCAAAACCTTCCACCAGCTGTCACCTCACTCTTTACAAATGCATGCTGGGAAAATCCCTCACGCTCCCAAATCACAGTAATAATAATAATAATAAAAATAATAAAACTACAACAAACAAACGAACAAGATGAAACTTTGACGAATCTACGAAAATCATGTTTGCTCCTAAAAAAATACCAAAAATGAGAAACGCTGAATGTTTTCTCCACAAGTTTAGTTGAAGACAAATATAGATATGTATCTAGATATAGATATCTATATCTATAGATATAGATATCTATAGATATATATATATATAGATATAGATATATGTATATATATATGTATATATATATATATATTTGGAGATGAACTGATTTCTTCTTCTTGAGATCAGAAGAATCTGATTTCTGGGCTCAATACAAAGATTAAAAAGAGTTTTTTATAATCAATACGACCAGAAGACACTTAAGAACCTCAATCCTCCGGCTGGGGGGGGGGGGGGGGGGGGGGGGACTGGACCAATCAATCCAGTCGCTTTCAGCTGGATCATCACAAATCCAATCTGCTCTAAATGTTAATTGATCTTTGAGTTTTGGGACAGAAGCTGCTTCCCTGTCAGTGTACTGTCTCTTTAAGAGCTCGTGCTATGCTCTGGTAGCTCCTCTGGGAGCAGGAAAACATTTCACTCACCGGTTGTCGTCTTCCAGAATATTCAGAGCGCTTCGTCGTACAACACCTGAAAACAACGACAACATCAGAACATCTTCAAACTAAATAAACATTATTTTCATTTGCGGTCACAGTTCAAGCCGGGTCGATAGCTCCGCCCCCTCCACCCGTCCCTGCACCTGTTTCCACCTCCGGCTCCGATCTTCATAATTACTTTTTCTATTTTTTCCCGCCACATCCCCCCCACTTCACATCTCGCCGCCGTAACATCAGC